>JAJIYU010017557.1:0-11614 GCA_030144865.1 Tinospora cordifolia | reverse complement strand
TAGGTAACTTTTTAATAGCTGGACATGATGTTAGTGCTTAGTTGGCAATAGATTACCCATTGAATTTCTATTTTTCAGTTTCCTTGAACAATTTAAAAATTAATTTTTTTTTAATTTCCTTGATGCCACCCATTCATCGAGGAACAATTTTTTTTTCCACTAAAAATTCAATTTTTTTTTTTAATTTTAGGAACAATTTTTTTTCATTAGGGCATGCCCACCTAGAAAAAATAAATATATTTTTTCAACAATCTATTTTTTTTTAAATTAACTTAAATTTTTAGGCATGCCATCCTAAACAATAAAAAAAATAAAAAATTTTGTTTGATGTCATGACCTAAAAAAATGGTTTGATGACATTTAGAGCATATTGCCCATTCAATGGTTCTAGGAAACAAGTTTTTAATTTTATAAGTTTTAATTAAAAATTACAATTCAACCGAGGTAGTTTAATTGTGCTCCGTGCATCAATTTTTTTATTGTCGCTTTTGAGAGTTCGTGTCAAGTTATTAGAATGTGCTAGAATTGGTTCCGTAGAAAAATTCCTCCTCAATTGGCCCTAGTGATTAAAAACATTTTATAGATTGTTGATAGTGACCATTTTTTTTCAAAGAAAAAAAATTAACCTAAATTTTTAGAAATGCTTGATGTCGTGCTCTAAAAATGAAATTGAAAAAAGGGTTTGAGGGTGTTTAGAGCAATGGATGGCAGGCTCTAATGAAAAAAAATTGTTGCGGCATCAAGGAAATTAAAAAAGTGTGAGTTTTTAATGAAAAAATATATATAAAAAATTTTGTTCCCTAATGCCTCCCATTCTATGGTTGGCATCAAGGAAATTTGAAAAAAAATTGAGTTATGAAAAAAAAAATTGTTCCTCGGAAACTTAAAAAAAAAAATTAGTTGGAGCATGCCGCCCATTAAAATGGGAGGCATGCTCTAACTTGAAAAAAATTACAAAAAAAATCCAACGGGCAACTTCTTGATAGTTGGACGCCATGTAAGGGGGTATATTATTTTAGAGTGACCGAAAAGGGGATATAAAAAATATCACGCCTATTTTGGTCCATTTTCCCTATTGGCCTTATAGACTAAAATTTTATGAGATGAGTCTCAACCTCACTTAACTAAAATCCTTTCTAGGGGCTCGACCACATTGTGCTAGGCTCCTTTCATGACTTTTGATTGAACCCAACCAAGATAAGATTGAACCCCTCGACAAAGTGTGGCCAAACTTCATTGCATGTACTTGCTTGTTCATTTTTTTTTATATTTCGAATTTAAATCTTGTTATATTAATTGTATGATTAATTAATAATTGTCCCTATGTCTTTTGAAGATACCGTGGAAGAAGATTTTGATTTCAAAGAAGTCGAGCATCACCTTCACCTTCGATCCTACATCCACTTCATCAACCCAAACTAACAGCATCATTTAGGAGAGGAATGGTGGAAGTAAGATCTAGGCTTACTTCAATTGTGACTAATTTGCAAGATGAGGCCACGCATGATGTAGGGGAAGTTGAAGGAGAAGTTAGAGAAGCAACAATAAGATTAGTTTAGGGAGAAGATGCCCATGTGAAAGTGGAAGAATAGACATTTGATGGTACTCTTGCGTCAATCTTTGAAGGCCCACTTATTCTGTTGGTACTCCTTTATTTAAAGATTCATGTGGCTTAAACTATATGGAGGATTGAAGTTTGTTTTTATCCTAGATGGCCAATGACCACCTACTTAGAGCTAGTGTTAGGAGGGAACCCATCACCCATGTAGCCCTAAATTGTGGGAACCAATCATAAATACTATATCAAAAAGGCTAATTGAGTGGAAGAAGAGCTTCCTCTCCAAAGGAGAAAGACTCACCCTCATTTGAGCGGTACTAGGTGGGATCCTAGTTTACTATCTATCCCTATTGAAGGTCCCTAAAAGTGCAAGATCAAAAATCGAGAAAAATTTGAGATACTTGAAAGGGGTAGATAAAGACAAGTCAAGCTTCCTAATGAATTGGCAGGATGCGCAACAATACATATAAACTAGGGGGTTGGAGATTAGGAATATTGAGCTAAAAAATAGAGCCCTCTATGCAAAATGGGCATAGAGATGCCTGCAACAAGAAAACACATTATGGGTCAAGATAGTTAATAGCAGGTATGGTGTATTTCGATAGAATGAATACGAAACATGTGAGAGGAAATTAAGAGAGGATAATGGAGGTTTCCTGAGATCCATGATTTGAGACGTGTTAGGAATGAGCACGTGGTTGGTAAGGGTTAACTATTTTGTTTTGGAAAGATGCATGAGTAGGAGATAGAACTTTGGCCGAAGACTTTCCAAACATATATAGATTGTTTATAGGCCACCACAATACCATTGCCCATTTCCTTGCATGACAATCGGAAGAGGTACCATTTCCAACATGGGATTTATATGGCAAAGGTTGAAATCTAGTATCTTGAATTGAAAATATCAGAATCTCTAGCCATAAAGATAGAGGATGTTATGGACATTAGATGCATCTGGGCACTACTCGTCTAAATCTTTCTTCTAATATTTGCTATCCTTGTCTTTTTCCTTGAATTTTGCATTGGAAGGATCAATTTGGAGAGCAAATGTTCCCACCAAAGTTAAAAAGTATTTGAATGGCTGGTAGGAGACTAGAAGATCAATAGGTTGGACATATTCCAAATTGGTGCATCTTATGCAGGCACGAAGGAGAAAGTGTGGAACACATCTTTATATCATATAAAACATCCAAGAGGATTTGGGTGGGATGGACAAAATTTTTAGGTTGCTTATTAATGAACCCCCCTTCTGTTAAAGATTGCCTCTCCCCAGCTCAGACAACAAGTGTGTCAAGACAAACAAAGGAAGTAGCAATGATTCGCAAAAATGGCTACCTTATGGGCCTATGTTTAGAGTGGAACAACATGGTATTCTGTGATAAATAAAAAGACATTAAACAAATTTGAGAAGATTTCTATAATAGCAAGCTCTTGGGTATGGGTTTCATAGTGGAACAACGAAAATCAATCATGGACTAGTTAATAGGTTGGGATTGATGAATATAGTGATAATGAGTGTGTGTGTTCTCCTTGAGATACTAGTTATCAACAAAGCAATGTCAGTGAAATCCATTAACTAGCTTGAGTAAATTATGTTGGTTAGTGAATTGATGAGAGTTTCCTTTCATGAGGCCAATGATGACATAAAAATGGCCAAAGGTTTAACAATAATTAAGAAGTGGCCGAAAACTACATTTTTTTTTCAGCTACAAAAAAGAAGAAAACCCCCTAGTTGAGTGCACAAAGAGGGTATATCTATTGTATTTCTTAGCACACTATTTAGTGACAAGACCTTTACCGAGTACATGTTTATCTACTTTAGCTAATACAAGACTTGGACTACATTGGTATGTACACATGGTTTATTGTTGCTCTTGCATATTTATATTATTAGCTTGACATTGCCACATGCGCTAATATTTGTGAAATTGTTGGATGTAATAACCTAAAAAATTTGTACAAAATGCAATGAAATCATTGAATTATAAGGATAAATGAGACCAATTCACTTCAAGGATCAATTAGCCCGTTAATTTGCTCAAAAATCCCTCAAGGGAGTAAAATTTAAGAAAAAGGAACGAAATAAAATGAAACAAATCACCCAACTGATCTAGTCATCCAAAATTCATTTCATTTGTCCAATTAAGGGTTCATTTGCCTAATATACTTAAGTGAAATTTAAATTAGGAAAGAAAATGGAGAAAACCTTAGCCAAATAGCAGTTATGAATGTTTATTGATTTCATTTGAACCCAAAAATATGTGCTTGAGGGGCCTCAAATCCTAGCCAAACATGGGAATAGAATTTTTATTAATGTAACACTCCAACCCTCTAGAAATAGGTTTAAGCTCAACCACAAGACGGGTTGGGTCATATGTTATATTTACAAATATACAACTTGCATCACTTTCTATTATCTCAAGTCTTATCATTTTTCAATGAGCACACCAATTATTTAACTTTAAATTTGATAAGACTATTATAATAGAGATAAAAGAAATATTCACTCTTTATTTACTTAATAAAATAAAAGAGTACATATTTTAAACTCTTATTTACTTAAATAAGTAAATGATTACATGCTTTAATTCAAATAACTAGAACTTGAAAGAGAGTGCATAACTCCCAAAAATTGCAATAAAATTCAGCAGAAGTCAAATAAATCTAAAGTGGGCACATGCTCTTACAATGAAAAAAGAAACTTTCCAAAAATAGAATCTTTCTAAATATAGCTATTATCAAATTTTCATTGTTATCATATTCAATTTCCTGAAAATGTTAAAAAGAGAGGAGTGAGCACATAACCTAGTGGATCATTCATCAAACTATTAAATTACTAATTCAAATCAATAGTACACCCAAATTCAATCACTTACAACCATTAAATGTTTCAAACAATGTCTTATTAGTGTTGTATATTTGACCAAAAGGAGTTTTATGCCCTTGATGTTCTTCATTAAAACACTTCTATTCTGGGATGGAATGAAAATTCATCTTGTCACATTCCATTGGAAATAAGGGCCACACACCCATATTCCAAGTATTTTAAAACACATCCACACTTAGTGAAGTTACTCATATACACCAAGTACATGCTAAGAATACCCATAGCGTCACTTAGACTACTATGATGGTATGTAGTTCTTATCTTCACTTACTCATATTTAAATTCAAATAAATATGACACTAAATCATAATAATTGATATTATAATTTAAATAATCAAGAGAATATGGAAAACATAAATAACATGCTAGAAAACTCAAAAATAAGCCTAAGCATAGTTTCTAAGCATGTTACGTTATCATGTATGAATTAAAATATAAAAACATGCTAACTGAAAATAAAACATGATCAAATGTGCTTCAAACTGAAATATAAACATGCTAAAATCTACAATATAACATGATTGAAAAATTGAAAATAAACATGAATGCACTAAAGACTTGAAGTAGTAAAATAGAGTCCTAGAAATCTCCTCCACGTCAGTAGTGGTTCCTTCAAAAATTTCAGCAAAGCTTCCCCCCAACGTCTAGCACTTTCACACACTAGCAAAAATCACTTCAAACACTCTCTAAAACATTGAAATTAGAAATTTTCACACAAGAAAGAAAAAGAAAAGTGAGAAAGGATGCCAAGAAGAGGGCTTAGAAAGAGCAAGGGGAAATCTCAACTCTTGTTTTTGGGATGAGAAGAATGAGAGCCTAGAAGGTGTTTATATAGATTTTTAGAGAGCACATGGGATGTCCTAGGGCAACCTTGGGCAGCTCACATAAATTTGGGCAAGTTTCTATACGTAAAGGGGACGACTAACATTTGTGCTCATGGGACCACTTTGCTTTCCAATTTCTTATGAGTCTAGATTTGATTCTCAATCTTATTTCTTAATCAATATTAGAGAATAATTTCAAAATCAAAATGTTATTAATATTAGTGTGGGATGTCCCTAGTGGATGAAAGATGCTCATAGAATTTTCTTATTTGGTCATTTGCTTACTCATCACACAACACACAATATGGCATACATTCCATTTCCTATTCTTGGACGTCAAACTTGAGGAGCATGCTATCAGTTTTTGAAGGGACACCATATCATAATCTAAGATTGTAATCTAGGTTAAAGGAAACTCTCTAATTCAGTCCAATAATCCAAAGTTGGCGCACCATCTTGTGTAGTCTTGATTTGCGCCAAAATGGGAGCAAATCTTTGATTTAGGAAACTTTTCCATTCTCTTTCATTTGGCAAATCCTTATGGAATCTCTCTAATATGAAGGCTAGGGTTCTCTTGTTAGCATCTCTTACACATTAGAAACTTCTAAGTTTGGGAATTAGGCATATGTAAAGCACACACATGTGGTAGATGTCACTAAGGTGCATGGTACACTTGATCACTTTCCTTGGTACATGGGATCATTTATCTTGATTTCGATCCATAGGTGACACCTCATATACGTGAGTGTACTGAATCATTTGTGTGGTCCATAGGATCATTCTACAGGGGTTCAAATAATGAAAATATCCCATGGAGCTTTGGGTAGGTGAAGGTGCACATGATCATGGTGTTCCACCAATGCACATGCTTAGGGTGGCCATAACTTCATGGATTTACAAAAAATAAATAAAAAAATTAATATCTCTTATTTACAAGGAATTACGATTTATAATGTATAATTTTGGAATCACATGAACCTAATGCACATTTTAAAGTATAGTTTGTGCAAAGGTGACTTTTTCTAAAAAACTTTCCTTATTTAGCACCTATTGAGGTCACTTTCAAATCTTAGCCAATTGTCTTGATTTTTGGATATTTTATTTATTTTGTTAGTTCATGTCATCCTATTTTGTTTTGGTAATTTCTTTTCCCCGAATACCATAAATGTCAATTCTTTCTAAATTTGGAACCCCCAAAGGGTGTTTCACAAATGAAAACCCTATTCTTTATCAATTGAACTACTTTTTGGATATGTTGTTCACTTAGTTGGTTCAAGTCACTTTGCTTTATTTCAGGTTGTTATGGAATAAGCAAATTATGGAATTAGCAAGTTTCTTTTGATCAAAAACAAAATTAGAAACATGCCATGAACATGTGTGCACAGGAGATCAAATTAGTAAGGTTTCTAAAATGAAGTCAACTCAAAAGAACGTATTAGCAACTTCTAAAATAACTGCTTACTAATATATGTGCTTGGCAATGCCTTCGCACTTCTCTTGTGTTCTTGAGTGTTTCAAAGTGAGAAGTTTAGTTTATTTAGTATTTTTGAGTGTGCTTGGGGTGTTGGACATTTGGGAGAAGGGAACCTCTGCTGGATTTTTTATAAACTAGCAATTAAGATAGATGAGATATCTTGAACTCCTATTTTACTAGTTTGGATTAACAGCATGTTCATGCATGTTTTAATATCAGTTTATCACACATACTTTCAGATTTCAGTTTCATTATTCATGATTTAAAATTCAGTATTAGCATGCATGCAGGTTTAAGCAATGATGAGATCATGTGTAGTATCCCACATCGGTTCGACTCCATGGGTATTCTTGGGCTACATGAGCAATTACGAGCCTTACTAATGTCGAGAGCTTTTGGGAGACTCAGGTTTGAGTCTTGCCAAGAACAAAATCCTACACCTAGTCAATGGTAGCTATGGTAGGGAAAATATCGATACTTAGTGGGCTCGGGTTGTTACAAATGATATCAGGGCCACTCTAGGTGTGATGGTAGTGTGAGTCTTGAAGACAACACTAGTCCAAGAGGGGTGGATTGTAATATCCCACATTGGTCCAACATTAGAGCGATGCCTAGGCTAAATGACCAATTGCACGCATTATTAGTGCCAAAAACTTTTGGGAGACTCAGATTTGATTCTTGCCAAGAACAAAATCCTATAAACAGTCAATGGTGGCTAAGGTGGGGACAATATCGGTGATAATTCAACCTTCGTACGGAGGTGGCTAACATGGTCGTTTAACGAATGGCTATAACCCACGATCAAAGCATACCACTAGCGTTTAAGTACGGGTGGAATAACTCATTGTTGAGGGTGCAAAACATGGCAGGGGCATTGGTGAGTCAAAAGAGAAAGGAATAACCAAATCAAATGCACCGTACCTTGCTTGTCACATGGGTCATCTTTGGCTCATCTCCTTCCACGATACGCACAAAATTTGGGCCCACATGCCTGACAATGAAATTAAATAAAATTTCTTACGTATTAAATAATTTTCATACAACCTTGATAATTAAATCTCAAAAATATTACAAATAAAGGGTGAGCTATAAAGCCCATTGAATCATCCCAAATATTTAATTCATTATTTTGACAAAATAAAACATGCATAACAATCACTTACAAGGAATTAAATGATTTAACTAATTTATTGTTTTGTGGTTATTAAAGAATGAAAGGATACCCCATAACATTTCCAATCCATAGGGAAAGAGCTAGTATACAAAATTCAGGCCCATAGAGTTGAGATAGGATCAACTTCGAACCCTCTATTTCCTCACAACCCTTAATTGGAATGCTCATGAGAAACCTCTTCCCCCATGTCGATGCGTGGTTAGGATCTTTATTTAATTTTATATTAAATGTGTGAACAAGATATGAAATAATTGATAGTATGTAAACATTTCAGCAGGGTAACATTTCATCATACATTATGCATAAAAATAAACCTAAGCATGCATATTCTATATGACATGTATATGATATTAAAAAAAAATTAAACACTCAAGCAAGCCTTATTTGAATCAAAATAATGAAGTAAAAAGAGCAAATTTTTTTACCTTGAGACGCTTTCTGCTGACCCTTCTTGAGATCTTACAGATCTTATTCCCTTGCTTGTAATAGATTTGTGCAGTACTCCTTTGCTACTACTTCGCTGGCTGTTTAGAACAACTCAAGAAAGAAAAGAAAACATTAGGTGCCAAGAGAGAGGTAGAGGGAGTAAGAAGGAACTCTATTCAGTTCTTGCTGGGATGAAAAAGAATGAAGGGGGAGTGGGTTTATATAAAGACTTTTGGGGGGTAGATTCATAATTTGGGTGTTTTTTAAATAGAAAAACTTTCATTTTTATTGGTTTTGGCAGCTCCCGAAAGTTATAATGCATTTTTGGGTTTCTCAGATTTTTTGCATTTTTCTTGTATTTTTTGATTTTTATTTCCTTTTTATTTAATTTTCTTTATTGTTTTAAATTTTTTATAATGCGCACGGTGCATTTGTGGGTATTTATAATCGATGAAACCTTTTGGGAGGCTCAGGTTCTAGTCTCGCCAAGAACAAAACTCCACACGCTGGGCGTAAGGTGGGGACAATATTGTCGAGTTGTGGGCCCAGGGTGTTATAAATGGTATCAGAGCCACTTTATGCGTACTAAAGGTGTGAATCTCGAGGACGACATTGCTCCCAAAGGAGGTAGATTGTAATATCCCACATTAGTCCAACTCCAAGGGGATTCCTAAGCTAAATGAGCAATTGCAAGCCTCACTAGTGCCGATGACTTTTGAGAAGCTTAGGTTCAAGTCTTGCCTATAACAAAACTCTACACCCAGTTAGTGGTGGCTAAGGTAGGGACAATATCAGTATGTAGTGAGCCCAGGTTATTACATCATTCCATGCTTAGGTTTACTTTAAAAGTATGATACATGCTATGTGATGTTTCCATGCGTTTAAATGTTTATATGTTGAATTTTATTTTTCTTATGTATGAATTATGAATGTGAGATTTAAATGTAAGAACTTGAAATTTAATAAACACGTATTGTCATAGTGATCCAAAAGGATACTATGGGTATTCTTTACATATACTTAGTGTATATGAGTCTCATTATTGTGTGTAGATGTGTATATCCCAAAATACTTAAAATATAGACATGAGATCCTAATCCCAATGGAATGTGACAAGATGAATTGTCTTTCCACCCAAAAGTGGGATATTTTGATAAGAATATCCAGGGATTGGACCCCCTTTTAGTCTAACATAAAACCATATACAGGAAATTGTTTAAATCGTTTAATGTATGCAAGTGTTTGAAATTGAATGTGTTATTGATTTGAATTAGTGACTTAGTTGTTTTTAGAATGATCCACTAGGCTATGTACTTACCCTTCCTTTCTTATCTTTTCAGGAAATTGAACACATGATGAAGCATGCTTGAAATTTAGAATGCCTAGTTCTAGAAAGTTTCTATTTTTATTTCCAATGTAAGGTGTCACATACAAAATACTAACACCTTAATCTTAGTTTTGCCTTGAAAGATTGGAGGCATTGGTAGATAATTCTACAACATTAAGGAAAATCTTAGAATATGATGGAATGTTCTAGAATAATCTAGAATGTTCTGAAATGTTCTAGAATATCATTGAAGGCCCTAAAATATTCTAGAAGGTTCTAGAATGTTGGGGAAGCCTCTGGAACATTTTGGAAGTTTTTGGAATATTATGAAACCTTGTGCAATGTTTTGAAAACTTATGGAAAATTCCAAATTATTCTAGAGTTGTAAAATATTTCTATACTTGTATAAATCTTTCTAGATATAAAATATAGGTCATGGGATCAAGTTGATCTCCACCATCCATCAAGGAGGTGGAAGGCTATAAATAGGTGGCGGGCCTTGGTCATTTGGCAAGGCATTCAAGAATCAAAACATTTTATGTACACCTTGTAGAACATTCTCCCAAATAATAAAATTCTCTTAATTTCTCCTTTTTTTTACATGTTTTATTCTTTTCCACTACGCTTAGCTTGCACCTAATACATCTTTAAAGTTTTTAAGCTGACTTAGTCACTAAGTAGCAAGTGTCTAAGTGCTGCAGGGGCAAGAAAAGAATAAGTGTGCGATAGCTAATATCAGGCGAGCGTTTCTTTCAAGGGCCAAAGCTAGCATATCAAGCAAGTATGCTGAGTAGCGAACCATTCTTACTGGTGGTGTTGGTGGTGAGGAACAAGGAGGAGAAAAGAGGGGGAAGTTGAAGTCTCTTGGAACTTCCAAAGGAGGGAAGGAAATGAGGGGATGTGGACACAAGGCTCATGAGGGTAGAGCTTTCAATAGTTGATGGAGAGGACAAGTTCAGGGAGGTGGAATCACATCTAGAGGAACTTGATGGAAGGGTCGACGAGCTCCACGAAGAAATGTTGGGAACCCTGGACAAGGCTACTGGTAAGTGTTCACAACAATGTGAGACTTGTCCAGGGTTCCCAACAATGTGAGACTTCTTCAAATTCTCTTTCTAGTGAAATCTTCATCCTCAAAGAAGCGAACAAAGCTTTAAAGGAAGAACTTAAGGGGGTACATGTGGAGCATGGAAATATGAGGGAGGAGATGGTGATTCTAAAGAAGGTTTGCTCATGATGGGGGAGCTACGTCATCCATCCCTACCCCATTTCCTTCAATGATGAAGGTTCCTAAACCCAAGGCTTACAAAGGAGCTAGGAATGCAAAGGAGGTAGATAACTTCTTGTGGAACTTGGAACAATACTTTTGAACTGCAAATGTCATAGAGGATGCTAAGAAGATTGACCATGCCTTATTTTATTTGGAGGATACTGCGATGCTATGGTGGTGTCGTAAGCATGGCGAAATCGAGAGAAGAGTTTGCAACATTGCTACTTGGGACGAGTTCAAAAGAGAGCTCAAGCGCCAGTTCTGCCTTGAAAATGTGGAGAAAGAGGCACAAGCAAAATTGAGGAGAGTATGTGAAAGAATTCTTAGAATTGCTCTTGGAGATTCCCAACTACCTCGAAAAGGAAGCTTTCTATGCTTTTTGCGATGGCTTACAAATTTGGGCCAATTCGAGAGAAGAGGTGCACAAGACCTCTCTTTTGCCATTGCTATAGTCGAAATTCCTTACTGTAACACCCCAATTCTTGGTCCTTAGTTTCTATCATGTCTGTTGTAACACCCCGACCCCCGCATGTTAACTTGGACTTAACCATTTGTGGACATAACCACTGTTGCATCCACTGTTATAACAACTGTCGCAACAATGGACTTAACCATGGGCCGGGTCCTATGTTACTTTACAAATGACACACACTTGACTTTCTACTCCCAATATC
>JAJIYU010017556.1:0-11617 GCA_030144865.1 Tinospora cordifolia | reverse complement strand
AATTTTCATGATGTTAGGAAACTTACCAACTAGAGGAACTCATTCTAGTAAAATATCTCAGCTCTATACTGGGTTACATCATTTTTTTAGTTCATTTGTCAATGAAGCAAAGCAAACAATCATTGAGATGAAAAAGAAAAAAGTAGAGAAAGCTTTCAATAACACCACCCTTTGGACAGTTAAGGAAAAAAAACAAAAAACAAAAAAACAAAAATGAAAACAATGGTGATCTTTCAGCTTTTAAGAGAATGGGTTGGAATCTAAAAGTTGCAAGTAGGAGATCAAGATAAAGCTCGGTTAGCGACAAGTAGTTGGTGAAGCTCACAATAGTAGTTGCATATTCCACTAAATGAAAAAAAAAACTAAAATATATAGCAGAACTTAATTTTGTATTCCACTTGTGATCTTTCAGTTTTGAAGAGAATGGGTTGAAATCTAAAAGTTGGAAGTAGGAGATCAAGATAAAGCTCAGTTAAGTAGAGTGAAAATTGAATTAACTAGAGTGAAAATTGAATTACTAGTTTATAACTCCAGTTCTTTTAAACATTCAGTTAGCTATCATAGAGAAAGTAATGGAGTTGGTCAATGGTTTAAAGATTATGGTAACCAACACCAACAACGTAATAAATGGCCATCAATTTTTCTCAAGTAGACAAATGTTTTTATATGTAACCAAATCTAATTGCATTTTCAATCATTACAACGTTACAACCCAACATCCAAACATTCAAGCACAAAATCCATCTCTTGGAAATCTACATCTCTCAAAATTTTGTCCCATCCAACAAACCCTCCAAACAAATAAGATAGGGAGAGAAGACCGTCCAATTTCTATAATCCAAGGACCATTGTTTTCAGTACAGAGATCAGAATCACAAAACCTTTAATCCATGTCGGCTCAAACCAAATCTCTTTCTAACTACATAAAATCAATTACATGATTGTCTCCTTCTATAGCAAAAATTTGTGAAGTAAAAAAAATCACAAAGCAAATTTGTGATAATTGGTGCAATCAATGACTTTCAAAATACATTTTTCTACCCTGTTGATCTAAAGCTGCGGGGCATCAGCGATGCACCAAAGAAAAGGAAGAAGAAAAACGAAAAAATAAATTGCAGCACGCAGCTAAAACATCAAAGTAAATAGGCCTGTGAAAACGACTCCGTATCATACATTAGATGTTAACACTCTGCTACACGCCTACTAACACAGTCAATTAGCTTAATTTCTACACCAGCCCAAAGTAGAATAAACCCATTCTCTCTTCATCTTTTACTAGGAATGTTTGATCGTCGTGGCACTTTTTATAATGAAGGCATTTGTTTTTATGCATAATAAAGAAAATAACATCTCCACACTATCATAGTTGTACCTACTAGCATTACAATAAGGGGCTACAAAAAACAGGAATGACAAAATAGGTTAGGGTATGTCTGCAAGAGTAACAATGATATTGGACTGCAACAAAAAACCTCGATCAACCCATATCTGATATTAAAAAAAAATAAAATAAAAGAACCACCTGATTCAATACATATAAGAGTAAATAGGAACAGGATATTCCTAGTCACATTAAACGCAGAAGGGCAGGCATTGTAAGAGATGAAATGGCTCAAATTTTTCAAGCTGCAAAGAAAACTAGTAGCTAAAAAATCATGCACCAGTTACATGGCTCAAATTCAAAATACCAACACTCAGGCTGATCAAGCACAAAATATTTTCTAAACCCAAATAAACTGCAAAATTAACATGGTTTGCAGCAAAAGAAGTATCTGTTATCTCCTATTATACCATATAATTAGAGCTTTCTTGACCCTGATCTAGAAATGAAAAACCTACAGTAGAAATGCAACATTCACATGATTTTGCAACATTACAATCACGACTCTACGATGAACCAGTGGAAATGTTCTCCCTACAGTCACATTCTTGGTCTGGTTTTATAGCTAAAAGTAGCTTGACTTAAGCTGTCTACGGCTATTTGATGAACCAGTGGAAATTGTCTCACTACCAATCACATTCTTGGCCTGTTTCTACAGCTAAAAGTAGCTTGACTTAAGTTGTCTACGACCGTCAAAACTGAGTAGTGAAAACGAAACTCAACTTACGTATCTATTATTCACTAGATGTTTTGCATGTTTAATGTTGTCCATTTACCATGCTGAAATATGTCTGCCTAAGCAGATTAGCTTTATATTTGATGATAACAATTAAGCCTTGTCAACATATTGTTGGTGATTCCTTCTGAATAATGGACTTGGCATTTTAAGAGGAACAATTGAAGAATTTGCAATCTATTCCATGCTACATATTATTTGCTTCTTTCTTCTTAATTGTTTTATGGAAGATGATGCCTACATTGTTTCTGAGACAATACACTTGCGTATAAATACTATGTGCAAGACCATTTTCAATCGAGTTTCAAATGTCCATAGTCATCAGCTTCAAGTAAGAGCTTGCCAAACTGCAACCTAAGTCTGATCCCAGAACTCCTAGGCTTTGGGTGAGTTTTTTTTTTTTTTTTTGGAAATGGCATCAATTCCTTTATTCTTTTTCTTTTCTCAATAACAATTGGCAAGGTGAACCCAAATTGCTGAATTTGGATTTGATTAAAACTTGGACATGTAAACACTGCATCCTTATTAAATCCAAATTCAGTAATTAAAACTTGGACATGCAAACCAAGAAATAAAAAAAAAACACTGAATTTTATCTTCAAATGTCTCCT
Source organism: Tinospora cordifolia (assembly GCA_030144865.1). NCBI lineage: Eukaryota > Viridiplantae > Streptophyta > Magnoliopsida > Ranunculales > Menispermaceae > Tinospora > Tinospora cordifolia. The sequence goes on along the minus strand of JAJIYU010017556.1, from coordinate 8,889 downwards.
TGGATGTGAATCGTCCTCTTGGGGATGAGGTAATGAACTAGGGAAAGTTTGATTACAGAAATTATACTTGTGTATGCATTTAGATATTTATATGACTTTCAGAACTTTTACTTTGTCGATGGAATCTTTGTGAAATGCAGGATTCGTGGAGATGTCTTCATGGGAATTTGTCACACAGTGTTTGACTATGATAATATAACAAAATCCATTGTAGAACGAAATTAGTAGCAGATCAAAATCTCAAAGAATCGAACACAGTGTTTGATTATCAGCTACTTTCAGAAGTTTTACTTTGTCAATGGAATGTTTGAAAAGAATAAAAAATAGTTGCAGATCTTACCTTCGTTCGTTTCGAGAGGACGGATTGCACCAAAAAGGAAGAGAACAAGCAGAAGATTTCAACTGTGAAAGCCAAAAAATTGAATTATTAAGAATGAAAATCGATCGATCGATTGAGAATGTAGAGTTCCAAATGACGAATCTGCACTCTATGCTCAAAAAATCGATCGATTAAGAACGAACTCTGTGCTTAGAAAAAAAAAACAGAGGAAAGAAGATACCAAGAAGGAACTGCGTCGAGGAGCAATCATGTCTAGCGTGGTTTAAAAACGAACTCTGTGCTTGGAAAAAAATTGATCGATTAAGCCAGCGAGGAGCAATTTCACGTCCAGCGCGGTTTAAGAAGATACTAAGAAAAAAAAATCGATCGATTAAGAAGAAGTCCGTGCTTGGAAAAAAAAACAGAGGAAAGAAGATACCAAGAAGGAACTGTGTCGAGGAGCAATTTCACGTCAAGGAGCAATTTCACGTCGAGGAGCAATTTCACGTCCAAGATGATACCAAAAAGGAATGAAGATAAGAGAAGAAACATACAAACCGGAATATCCGAAAAAGAGGAGCAAGACGATCGAGTTCCTGTGAATGTGATGAGATTGTGATCCTTCTGCTGCACGCCAATTCTTCTTTTTTTTAAGGTATGATTTGTTTGATAGCACTATATAAAAGCTATGGTTTATATTTTCTATAATAACTTTTTAAAATGTTATTATTTAAGTAAAAAATGCTATAAAAAGAAGATAATCATATATGCTATATTTAACTTCTTTCTATAGCATTTTGTATATATTATTAATAACACCTTAAAAAAAATGCTATTATCAAATGCTATAAAAAGCTATTTTTCTTGTAGTGCATATTATTTGTGGTTAAATTGGACATAGGCACCTTAAGTAATTTCATGGCATAGCAAGGCGAAGAGGAGGTAGCAACAGTTTAGCCTGATGGCTAGGTCAGTAAGGACAAAGTAGAAGTAGCATTAGATAATTTTGTGTATTGTTCCGAGTTTGCTTACATCTTCATACATTTATTTGTACATATTTTACATCATTATTTCCACGGTTCATTTTATTACTTATTTTATTTAAATATTTTATTCTACATTTATTTGATCTAATTACCAAATAAAATTATGGGGTTTTACAAAAATGACCCAAGGTGCCCAAACTGATTGACGAAAGTTAAAGATCTCACTAAGTGAGACAGTTGTTGCATATTGAGTTTATTGGAAGGATAATTCTCTCATTATCCTCAAATTCCTCACAATAAAGTGTTCAATCTTTAAAAGTCTTCCAAAACACTTAGAATTCAACTAAACAACTCAAAGAAACCTTCAGAAAGACTTGAGAAATGTTTTAGATAAACATAGACCAACACTACTTTAGAAAACATAAAGTAGTACGCTACACTATTGGAGTAATGTGTTCCACTATGCAGACTGAGCTGCTTTGGGCTGAAACCCAAAACAACATGTTGCATCTTCATGCTACTCTGAGTAGTGGCCTAGGAACAAATGTTGGTAGTTACTTGGTTTTATGTATGGGTTTCGGCGAAGACTTAGGGAGGTCAAAGGTGAATTCCAGAGAGGGTTTTTGACATTACAACCCACATGAATACACAAGTAAAAGATGAGGATTTGATTTCAAACATGCACACTAAAAATTGATATTTTATGTACACTTAGGTGAAATAGAAAACACACAAATGACAAGATAAATGATTTGTGCATGAACTCCATAATCTTAGAGTTACACCAGATGTAGGAATGACTACAATTTTACACTTCTAACTACTTATGTGTGCAATAGTTGTGATCATTGGTCTATGATGTTGTCTATAACTCATTGTTTTAAACTGTATGCATAAATGATATGTTTGCATGATATTTCATATGGTTCATGGACGACATGCTTATTATTTTGATCATGAAATAATGAATAAACATTGATACATACATACATACATACAGACATACATACATACATACATACATATATATATATATATATATATAGATATATATGTATGTATGTATATGTACCTCGTGATATAAATACACATCCAAAACATTGATGCTCACTTGTCATACTCAAAATATGCTTATGATAATGCACACTTGATTAAAATACTTGGAAATAAAAGCATGATGATGAATCACATACATATGCATGACATGATTTTATGAAATTATGATTCTACGGAAAAATGGAAACATGTTATGAAATAACATTCAAGTGTATATGAAAGTATGATGTTGACTATACATAAGATCACACTATTAAGATTAAGAATATACGATCTAAGATGATTGACCATTAGGGACCGTTGGCAGCTCCATTTAATGTTTTCTTATAAGTTTCCTATCGATTAAAAACCTCTCATGTTTGATTTCGGCTTGTGGGTTGAGATGTTTTTAAAAAACCTAGAAAATTGGGAAGATTATCCATTAGGATGATGCCAGGGTCAATCATTAGGTACCATTGGGTTGCAATGGTTGGTGGAGTACCTCGGGCTTCCATACCCTACCAATAATTGACAAAATAGCTAAATGGTTGTTTAAAACATATTGATGTATTGCAATGTTTGCAAAACTACTATGAATGTATGATTGACTAGTTAGGATGTAAAACTGTATAACACACTAGGCTCATAGAGCTCATCCATTTTCATACTTCTAGTTAAAGATGCCCATTGACATGTTGTGAGAGCCAATACTTTAGCAGTGCCCTTCCTTTCAGTATTTTGTTGTTAACTTCTTTCATCATGAATATTTTTGGAACTTTAAGGAGTTAGTAAATCTTGATTCATATGGTGTTGTATTTTGAGATGTCCCATTGTGAGGGGAAAAACTTATGATGAATCTTCGGTGGACTGATTGTGCTAAGGCACAAACTCATAATTGCTACATTATGGCGTGAGAATTGGAAATGTTAATTATGAATTCATTATGCTATATGTGTTTTTTTTTTTTTTTCAAACACGGAGTTTCGAAATGACTTTCAAATTTCACCTATCAAAATTATTTTCAAGTTAACAATCGCTTTCAATTAATAAGAAGATTAGATAGGAAGGGGCATTACGCTTCAACTCTAATTTAAACAATTTAGAATGTATTAAAAATGTCTTTTCATTCTCTTTTTACCACATCTTGAATTGCTTAAATTAAAGTTGAATAAAAAAGTTATCGACTATTTGAGATTACTAACCAAGTGATTAACTTGATCACCAAGTTAGCCATACAGTTAATTTGTTCAAATGGCTATAACTTTCTATTTTAGCTCCAATTTGAGTGATTTAGAATGCATTTAAATTTTATTTTTATCATCCTTCTCATGCATTTCAAATTATTAAATTAGAATTGAAACAAAAAAAAATTATGATCATTTGAAATTGTCGAGTTAATGTTGCAGAGTTAGTTATTTCAAATAATTATCATACCTTTTTTTATTTTGACTATGATTTACGTGATTTATAATGCATTGAAAAGACTTTTTTTTTTATTATATTTCTATTACATCTTAAATTGTTTAAATCAGAGTTGATATAACAAATGTTATGTTCATTTAAATTATTAATCATGCAGTTAACTCAATCATTGAGTTAGCATTGTATGGGTGGTTATCTTAAATTGTCATAACTTTTTCATTTAACTTTAATTTTAAGTAATTCAAGATGTGTTAGAAATATTAATATCTTTTTGAATAGTTCGCTACTAAGAAGAAAATAAAATTAGAAATAATAATAATAATTTGATTTATTGATTGGAAAGAGCAATTTTCCAATTTTAATGTAGAACATCTTCTCAAATTTAAAAAAAAAAAACATGAGCAAATCTCGAAAAATTTCTAATTTTGTGGTCACACACCTTTTCGAAAGTGGGCAGATCATGCGGACGTGTGCACGACGTCGGGCATACGAATGCAATGATGGGCGTATGACATCATCACATCTCCCACAAGAAGTTGACGCGTAAATTTGCGCCTGCGTAGGACGGTTCCTCTATCTTCCACCCGTTGCGTGCTTCAAGACCGGTACCAAACCTCCCCAAAGCCACAGATCCATGAATTTTCCATTTATAAAAGAGACATGTACCGCTACCATACAAATATATATATATATATATATATATATATAAATAGGGCACCACCATATATAATATCTTAGCAAGGAACGTCTTCATATTATTATTTCCTTGATCTTCTTTACAAATTTTGAAGAAGAATTATCTGCTTACATTAAGATGATAGAAGCCAGAAATCCAACTGATTGGTCCAACTTTCTAACTTCCTCTTCTTCCACTTCTGACCATGATGACAAAAAGAACATCAATACTGATGATCAGAAGAGCAACGCTGGATCATCATCACCGGCAATTGCAAGTCATGTGAAGAAGATGGTGTCTGAGAACAAGGTGTTGGTGATTGGAACAAGAGGGTGTTTCATGTGCTATGTGATGAAACGCTTGCTTCTTGGTATTGGGGTGAGTCCCATGGTTTACGAGGTCGATGAGGAAGAAGATGAGAAGAGTGTTATCAACGAGTTGGTGGTGGCAGCCCCGGGGAAGGAAGGGGGGCCGCAGTTTCCGGTGGTTTGTATCGGAGGGAAGCTGTTTGGAGGGTTGGATAGGTTAATGTCAGCTCATATCACAGGAGAGTTGGAAGCCGTGTTGCAGGAGGCAGGGAGCTTATGGCTTTAATTAATCAAGAGTGATTTATTAATTTTCCTGTCTACTTGTATTATTTTTAATTTTGGGGGATTTAATCTTCTGAGTTTTCATCCTTATAAAAGTTAGTGTGAAGAATTTGAAAGATAATGTGAATATTTAAGCATTTGAAGTTGAGCTCAAGGGCTGGATCAACACGCGTTCAATTATCGCCAACAATGAATATATAAGTCAAGCAAGTTTGCTTATGTACATCATCAATTGTATTTTGAGTCTTACATTTCCTTTTCTACATATGAAACCAACGTGATAATTAATTGCTTAAGTACATCATATATATGGAGTCGAATTTTTTTAATTAGTTTATGTACACCATCTGTATTATATTGCACTCATTTTTATTTATTTTTTAAATTTAAAAAATAAAGACTAACAATTGGGATTTTCTATCCAATGTTTATTTACAAGTTTAACTTAAATAAAATAATTTGCTCAATCTTGAAAGAATAACAAATTTTGAACTTTACAAGTTTTAAATCCAACATTTTATCTTTTTACTGATTCTATATATAAAATTATTTTTAATTGAGTAGTATAAGAAAATCCAATATTTTATATTGTTGCTGACTCTATGTATAAAATTACTTTTAAGTGAGTAGTACAAAATATAATTATAAAATAAATTATTTTAATTTTATTTACTTATTAAATTTATTTTTCTTAAAATAAAGTCATCAGAATACAAATAATTAAAGTGAGAAAAACTTAATTTTTTATTTAATTCTTAATTTTATTTTGATTTTTGAATTAAAAAATAAACAAATATATTAAAATATAGAACATTATGGCAAATACATTGACAAATGTATTTGCCAAAATAATATAAAAAATGTACTTAATTTGAACAAAGCTCTATATAATTAAAAGTTTTTTTAAAAAAAAAAAATTATAAGGGGGCACCAAAATGAAACTCAGCTCCACACTCTGATGAAGTAGAGACGTAAACAAAAAAAAAAATAATAAAATAAAAACAAAATTACTTGTTGAATGTTTAATAAAGAAAAAGAAAGTTGCATTTTTTAAAAAAAAAATTTTAAACGAACACATGTATTGTCTCCATCTTCGGAAACTGTGAACTAGAGTTCTTAATGTACTGTTTTAGTCTTCCAGTGGGCTCATCCCTAGCTAGTCTGATGGGCCGAAGGCTTCCCTGTTGCAACTTTCACGCTAATTTGATAAGTAATAGGATCAAACTAGGTTTGAAGGTCAAAAAAGTGGAAAAATGACGGTGGGGCAAGTTTGACCGGCCAGCAAGATCCAAATTCTGCCGCTGGCTTCCACCCCTTCTCATATATATATATTTAATATATTTTAATAATCTTTTGATTAAGCAATGCCCAATTTTGTATTTCCGAAATTCTCATGTTCATATTAATTTACTGAGTTTCTTTTACCATGCAACTAAGAGAATGGACATGAAAGTTATCAGTTATCACTGTCAACCTTGAACACCATTCTATTTCTATAGTTAATTTGATTTCTCTTAGAACGCCACTCCCCAATGCAGAAAAATATGAAGAAAGCCTAGGGGAGATAGCGTCGTTCCCCCCCGCTTAATCTTCAAATCTGCGTCCACCAAGGTCCAACTAATACCTGTACGTGCAAAAGAGATCTCTTGCACTACAAGGCAAATAAGATACCATGAGATACAATCAACATCTTGCTGTCAAGATAGCGGTTGTTGAATGCTATCAGACGAAATAGCGTTGATGGGGTCTAGCTGGAGCTGGAGATCAGCCATAATTTTTATAACTTTGAACAAACCACCCGCGGAGTTACCTCCTTATCCTTGAATACCCTGTTATTCCTAGCTAGCTTTCCAAATAGACCACAGAGTGAGGGAACCAAAAGCAAGCAAGGTTTTAAAATCATGAGAATTCCTAAAACAAAAAAATAGGTTAGTCCAAAAATCAAAATTGAACACAGCTGTGACTTGCTACATATTTTAGACAGGGGAGATGAAAACCACACATATTTTGCAAATTCACATTTAAAAATTAGATGTCACTCATTCTCCTTATAATTTACTGTGGAGCGCACAAAAATGGTCTACAAGTAAGCCTCTATTCAAAAGATTAGACTTTAAACGAGCTTAAAAACCATGTAGTGGCTTCCAAAGAAAAATCTTAACCCTATTAGGAATAGGAATGGACCACACTCCTTGGACCATATCTTCTTACTTTTTACAAAGGGCCACTTAGAAATTCATCGAACCCTTCAAGATCATACAAAGGGTCAGGGAGAACCTACAAGTTGAAGCTCACTCTGAACCTATTAGATATTCACAATGTGTTTCTCGTGTCCATATTGCAAAGGTACGCTATGGATCCTTCACATATACTTCCCAGTAAACAAATCAATTTACAAAGTAATGTCAACTATAACTAGGGTTGGTGAGAATTCTAGATAGGAAGAGTCACAGTTTGAGGATCAAAGACATATCATTGGTGAAGGTTGTATATCACAAAGTGGATGAAATGACCTAAGAACTTTAGAGTGATACATGAACCAAGTACCCAGGGCTATTTTAAAAACAAGGTTGACCAGACATGATATAATACATAGATAAATAGTCTTACTCAAAGATTTTGATAAAGAATTTCATGTTTAGGAGGGTAGTATTGTACTACTGCAAAACTTTTAAACCTTAATCAATTTTAAACGACCCAAATTAAACACAATTTGACTTAGAATAACCCTCGATTAACAAAGGTTGACCTTGGTCAAGAACTAATTCACATTATTAAACACGCATACCAACAAATCTCAAAATTTTACTTTAGAACCAAAATAATGGAATTAAGTGACGAGCTTTGTGTCAAAATATTTAGGACGCTGAGAAGAATACAAAATTTAGAAAATCTAAAATTATGAAAATGTCATACAACGTGTTGCATCCAGGTTATAGTGCACTGCAGTGCTTCCAGTGGATTTGGAATCCATGTACGCATTGCACTGCACCGCTACAAAACACCTAGAATATGATTTTTGACAAGATGACAACTTTGCCTCATGATTTTTACGCATCAAAGAGTCCATGAGACACCAAATGTCATGCTCATTGATATTCATAATTGAAACTCATTGACCAAGAAGAAGAAATTACCATTCTAATAATTAGAAAAGTAGGTGAGAAATGTGACAATTGCTCATTTCTTCATTGGTGCAAATATTGTTGGGTTGCAAAAGGGAGACATGAGCTCTTCATGCATGACCTAATCAACTTGGGGAGCATTCGTTCCTTCATCATAACACTCTCCCAGCTCAAGAGACAACCAATAACCCTCCCCTTGGCCTATTAGACTTTGATTTGAGGAGCGAGAATGAGAAAATGAGAATTTTCATTCTTTCAGTGTACAAACAAGTGAGGAGAGTGTTGAGTTTAAGAAAAAGGGTATATTAAGCTTCAGAAGGGCCTTGGAGTGCTATAATGGAACCAATGTGGGCTTCTTCAAATCCCTTTCTACCTCTAATTACACAGCTGTAAATATCAAGTCATGTCATTTATAATTTGCTCATAATAAAGGCATGTGCCTATCCCTTTTGAGGACTTTTCGTGCAAGACACAAACCTTATCTTGTTGAGACCCATACACTAGTTGTAACACCCCCAGCTCCCGTTCCTTCTTTATCACATACGTCATAGGTGACGTGGTTGTCTCGTAGCTTGAGACGTCATTTCTTCTGAGTGCAGTCAGTCCTGCTTTCCATCTGAGAACAGGGGATATTACTTTTTCTTTTCCTCATTTATCTGTTAGTTTCAACAGTTCATATCCAAGGGATAAAATATAAATACAATAATCTGAAAACATTGCTTCATTATCAGAGTTA
>JAJIYU010017555.1:0-11628 GCA_030144865.1 Tinospora cordifolia | reverse complement strand
ACAGTATCTCTTGTGTTGTATCTTTTCTTACGCGCTAACTATTGCACTTGTTATGTCATCGTATCTCTTGTGTTATTTTTTTTTATATGCTAACTACTGCGTCTGCATTTTATAGACAAACTCAATATGATTTCTTCAATCACATTGAGTTTGAGGGGGATGTTAGTATATCATATATGAAATATTATAATATATATAAATAAGATATTATAATATATTATATAATATTTATTTTATATCTCATATTCTTATTTTTTTTATATATTTAAAAATTTATTTATTTATATTATTGTAAGTTCATTATAAATCATTCATTCAATCAATAATATTTTATTCTTTCATTAGTGTTACTTTCGTAAGTTTTAGATTTTTATTTTTATTTTCATTTTCCTTTTTAACAAAACGATAATATACTGTCAATTTGTTTTGATTCTACTCACAAAAACTGATTTATGTTTTCTGAGCAGGGCCAAAGGGTGAATGCCTCTTATTTTTGAGGGCTCTCTCTCTCTCTCTCTCTCTCTCTCTCTCTCTCTCTCTCTTTTTATATATACATAGTTAAAAAGTAATGAAAATTAATGAAAAAAAACGTATTTTTTCTTTTCAATTTGGGAATAAATTTGTTTTCCTGCCCATGAAATCCGGTCAATTTTCTTAACTTTTAAAGGTATTTTATTTTTAATCAATAATAATTAATTTTGAAAACTAAATCTTAAATTATTTCTATTTGATTTAGTTAGGGTATCATATTATCATTTCATTCTAGACCCTAAAAAATTTTGGACCGAACTGGCCCTAATCCCGGTGGAGGCTGGCTTGAAGGCGGGGCTCGGTTTCTGAAGACCCGAAAGGGTGCCAATATCACTAAAGGTTTTTAGGAAATAAGCATGTATTGGACAATATTCTTAACAAACGCTAGCCAGGCGTAAGGCGTCAAAAAGTTGGCGTTGAGGTCAGCTCAGCATTAGCATTATTATTATTATTATTTACATCTAATATTATGTCATTGTGGCATAATACAGGATCTACAAAAAGTGAATGAGATCAAGTGATGGTACTTAGAACAGCCACGGCGTACGAGTGCTTGCCACAAAGCAGTTAATTGCATGAGGTGTTGAGGAGATAATAGGAAAGCGATGAATGATGTGATGAAATTGGGCAATACATAGCAAGGCATTATACGCATCCAAACTGTTGAAATAGGGAAATAGCTAGTCATAGGAGGAGTGGGGTCGAAGCAAGTGCCCTATCGTTTCGGGCATGTCGTGTTGTTTTGCAGTTGTTTTTAAAGAAGGTTTGGTAGAGATGATAGATGGAGAGGCAAAGGCACTCGTCATTTTCTCCCAAATTTTTTTACCAACCTCTTTCTTTTTGGGGGTGTTTTGGACGAAAGTGTATAGATCCCTCCTTATTATAGTTACCCTGTTTTCTTCCCCTAAAAGTGCATCTCAAATGAAAGTTCCTTGGACCCACCAAAATCTTGTCTTAGATCTTTTCAAACATCTTGATGTGAACCAAATTAGCTTCTCTTCTTCACCCCTTCACTCCTCAAAACTAGAAAAAACAATGAATGTGGAATTCATTAGGTTGCATGTGTCTTGTTTTTCCTTATTATATATCTCACCCCCTACCTCTTATTTTAATTGAGTTAGGCAATTTCATTTCAGGGTAAATCTTAATTAATATCTTAAAGTAAACAAGTAGTTAAAATTAACAAATTTAGTTGTTAAGGGCAACTTTAACATAACGTTAATTGGGTATTGTGTTAAAGATGATCTAACTCATAGTCATTACTCACGCTATTTTGGTACAGACAAATAGTGTCGCTATTGAACCTATCCAAAATGATATAATATGGGTGCCCATTTTGAATTTTTTGATTTTTTAAATTTTTTTAGAGCAATTAAAAATATAGTATAAATACTATACATAAATGTAAAAAATATAAATGTGTTAGAGATGCATGGCGCAATGGGTTGGAGAAAGAAATTCCTGTTTGTTGTTAGACTTTATATCATCTTAGTACAACGAGTTAAAGATGTCCTAATCAAGTTCAACTTAGTCAAAACCAACTAGAGTTAAAAAGAATAATTGGGTTGAAGCGAGTCAAGTCTAAAATTGACCTATTAATTTTATAAACAGAGGCTTTAAACTAAGAATTTCATAGATTCACATTAAAACCAAAAGTTTTTAAAGTTAAATATTTAAAAGTATGATATTAATTTTAATTCAATAACTAAACAAAATATAAAATAATTTATCATTATTACTTTCGACGGAAATAATAAATAAATTTGTAAACCTAAAATTTTTTAATTTACCACAAAACTCCAAATATTAGAATGTTACAACAATGTTTCAATTCTTTCTTTCTTTTTTTTTTTTTTTTTTTTTGAAGTTCAATTCTAAAACTACACTTTTGTTTGTGTGTGTGTATGTGTTTAAATTAAAAATAGAAATTAAATAAAACATCATTATTATTTTCTACCTAAATAATAAATATATTTGTAAACCTAAATTTTGAGATTTACCAAGAGATTCTAAATAGTAAAATGTTACTATGGCCCCGAGCTAAATTGGCAACCCACAGCGCAGTATAATTTTTAATAGTATGATTGGCATAGAATGACATATTGAATAATGTATGAAGCTTTTGCCATTTTCTGCCAGAGGCATCATTAAAAAAAAAATATGTAATTCATGCAGTTAATTCACCATTGCCCTGATGCTGGTATTTTTATTCATGAGCCAAGCAACAAGTGTAGAAAAAGAATAATTAAACCCAGGAGATTGAACTCAAAATAACCCAAGTGACCCTTTATGTTCCTAATCCAAAAATCTATGTAAATTGACACCCCAACCGACCTGTGTCATAGAATTAGTAAATGGGACCTAAGAAAAGATGGGATAAGGAAAGGGGAAAGGCTCTACACATGATATACACAGCGCTACATATTATCTATCACATGAAATCACACACATACATACAAAGCAATATCATTATCATCAAATTAATGTTGAAACCCTGATTCACTAATTGTGTAGACACACACAACATATTTATATACTACTCGTTGGCTTACTTTGTCCATACCCTCGTGTTCCTTATAGATAAATAATCAGTAACTATACGGCAACCAGAAATAGAAGAAACAAATATTTTTTACTAGAACTTTTGGAACATATATACATAATTGAAGAAAGATAAAAATAAATAAACAAAGAATGGATGGATAATATGCATATTTTCGACATGTCCAGATAAATCCTACTGGATTTCCATGTGGAACCATCGGCATAAAAATTAGTTCAAATTGATCAAAATATACAAGGCTGGATCGGCAACTTGATGAATGAGAGAAGCAAGAGAAGAAGAACTAAGAACCAAAAAACATATGGTGCTTTTCAGGCTGTTTTGTCCACTTGAAATCACTTTTGGCGAAGAAAAAAAAAAAAAAAACTAAGTTAAATTATATCTGGTACTTTGTGTCGTCATCTTTTAGAAATTATTATTAATAAACCGGTTCAGTTGCAGAGAGATGTGTTTGTTACTGTTCACATAGAATACTGACTGCCTGGAATCTGTCTCTAAGCTCACAGCATTTTCTTTCTCAATTGTTGTGTAAGCACTCCACATGTTCTTCAAAGCCACCCAATTCTAGCTATCTTCATTACGAACTTTGATGGAAAGGTAGCTTCCGCCATGAAAACGATAGAATACATGATTGATCGTTCAGACGGTACCCTTCCCCCACTTCTTGTTATAGTGAGATCTCATAAAATATATAGAAAGTGCAGTGCACCATGGACCGTGTTGCTAGCAATTACATGTGTATACTTATAATTGGGTATGTTTTTATAATATCGTTACATGCGGTACGTAAATATTTATCTGCAATACACATAACACAAACATGTATGTATGTAGTCAGTAGTATATATGAAGCCTCTCAAAGCGAAATCCATCACCTCAAATCACAAGTACATGCAGTACCAGATGTAATGACCCTGAAGAATGTATGTTAAGTGAATCTTGTATTATCCTTTTGGCCGTCCATACATGTAAATACAAGTACTATTGGCTTTAAATTATACATGAAAGTATGATTTCATCTTCAATAGTTACTAATGCATCCTTACTTTATTATCATATATAAATTTAGCATTTTCAGCTTAATATTAAAAATAAAATACACGGGTAATGGTAATCAAATTGCTACAATTACTTGTAGTTATTGAATCATCTATTACACATTTTTAGATATATAACATAATTCTTTGATAATTGTATATATATAGGTCAAAAGGCATGTCAACTATAATGTGTACTGTAATAGATGCCATATCTCAGAACATATAGCGTCAACTACTGCACTTTGTTGATGACAATATGCTCTCTCAATAATGTTTTAGTTGAGCTTATTGTATTTGGGGATTTAGTAACACATTAGCAGACCAAGCGAGAAGGATTGGGTGTCCAATCTTTTCATACGTCACCAATGAGAAAATATCTTGCAAAATTCTCTTTTGGATCTTCACATTAATAATATTACTGGTGACCGATTTTTCCCTTGATTTTCCAACCTAAATGAATTAAACTCTGTATATGCGTAATATTAATTGCCAACCTTGTTAAAACATACATACATACATACATACATACATATATATATATATATATATATATATATATATGTATGTATGTATGTATGTATGCATGTATGTATGGTTGCTGATATTTGAGTTAATTTTAATTATTTAGCAGTTAATCATCCTCTAATATCAACCTTTTTAGCTAATTAATGTATTAGTTCACTAATTAGGTGTTCGATAAATTTGACTTTATATTGAGACTTGAATTTAATTATTAAGTTTATTATGTGGGTGCATGTATTATTTCAAGTAATCATGTTATTGAAATTATATTAAGATAATACTAATTATTAAATTGTTTTACGATATTGCATAAACATACATATATCTCAAAAATATTTCAAAAATAGATGATAGTGTTGAAAAATAGTATTAACACCTGCTGCATATATAAAACATTTTTTTAAAATTACTATAGCATATTTTCATCTAATTATTTTTATAGTCCTTATTAATTAATAAGTGTAGGAATGATCAGTGTTATAGCTCGAGCAGATAAGAATTGAATGAAAAAAAAAAAAACAGTGACACCGATCCTTGGAGGGGGAGGGAGGCCCCGATAATATTAAAAAAAAAAAAATTTGATAAGTTCAAAATCTTGTATTTTCATATATTTTTTACTTCATGTTTTAAGATCAAATGAACAGAGATTAAAAGGTGAGGAGATTAATTATACAATAGGTTTAAATCAAAATATTTGCACCCCTTCAACCGCGCACATGCACCTGTTTGAGAGCATGGAGAGAGGGAATTTGCCATTTACAAAAGGAAAGGAAAAGGAAACTTCAGTAGCCTGATTTGCTGATAATATATATTTATATATAATATATGATACCGAAAGCTCAACACAAAACTTTGTAATTTTGTGTGTGTTTCTCTCTGCCCGACCTCTCTCTTTGCTTGACCCTCTTTCTCTCTCTCCTGCCTTATTTATATACCCTTTTTATTCATTTATTTTCTCGACTTTTCCAATTTGCATACAAACAATCGTCACCGCATCCATCCCATTCTCCTTCACTACTATAAACACTATAATCAAAACAAAAAGCTCCTTCTATTTTCTCCCACTTCTCCTTCTCCTTCTTCTTCTCCTTCTTCTTCTTCCTCTACCTTAATTAAATCTTTTCATGTTAGCTATATTCTTCCTTCAGGTCTACATCTTCATGCCTTTTCCTTCCTTGTGTCAGTTCAACATCCTCAGACCCATATTCTTCCCTCTATCTCAATGATCTGATTACTAGTTCTTCATACCTACCCAAGCGATCAAACCAGTGAATCATCACCATGAAGGTTAGTTTCTTTATTAATAAAATATTACTATAGAATAATATTACACGTCCATCTTTAAAAAAAAATGTTAAAAAGGGAATTGCTATCCCGTTCTCATCTTTCAATTCTTAACAATTATTTTAAGGCCCTTTAGAATTAATGCTTGTGTATTAAATGCACCTCTATATATGATGCACAGTTACTTGGTTGGATGCATCGCAAGTTTCGGCAGAATAGCAATGAACCCTTCAAGGATTTCGCAATTGGTATGTATATTAATTACTTCTTATATAACTTATTTAATTATCTTCCTTCATTATTTCCAATTATATGTAATTTATTTTAAGGTAGCCACCTAGCTAGTTATCCCCACACAAACACACACACACACTATATGTACAACTCATTTGCATAAATGGCTTATGATCAGATTGTATGGAAATTTTTTTATTTTTTCTTAGAATCTGAATTGGTGTAAATTTTGCATTTTTTTCTTTTAAAAAAATTCAAAGAATTACTTTATATTGTTTGAATAAAAAAAAAAACTAGCAATTGGTTGGGCATCAACATGCTTAGAGTTCAATTTATCATGGACTATAGAGTCATAGTTGTCCGTAGACAATTGTTTAGTCTGGTAGTTTGCTCACCATTCCTCTAAAACAAGATTTGAGGTTTGAATATTTGTGAAAACTTAACCTTAAAATGAGAAGCAAGTCATAAGTCGAGCGGTGATTTATTCTCGAGGATGCTTACAAGCTGGCTCGAAGATACACGGTAGGAAAAAAAAAAAAAAAAAGCTCTAGTTGCCTGTGAAAGACTAACTTTTATTTAAATATAACAACTCTTCATTCCTTGATTAATAATGAATAAATACATACAAGGTTCTCAAACGCAAATTCCCAAGCAAGAGATCTTTTATCATATAAAATTATTTTTTGGTTCAAATGGTGTCATATAATATCCACTGGGTATATTTTAGAAAGTTCCTGAAATTCAAGGCGCCTTGGGCTCACGTGTGAACTATTTTGCTGCGACACTAGTGTACGTCTCTGATGGCAATAAACGTATAATATATAGTTTGATTTATAAAGGAGATGGAAGGATAGTTTTTTATAAAAATAATAATAGTAATAATAAATATATAAATTGCATAGCTGAGACAAAATTATACAGGACAAGATTACTGTTTACTGGGTAGGTACGTACATATACGTCTCTCCTACGTACACTGCTTTTCTTCTCTGAAATTAATTTGAACGCTATTTGCAGGCAACTCCTGCAACTGCCTCTTGGGTCAGCCATCTCTGGAAGAGCAACAATTCTACCCAAAACCCTCAGCCTACGGTTCCAGGCCCATCAAACCTCACCCACACAACCACAAAGACCAATCTCTTCTTCGCAAGTCCTTCGCCGGTCTCGACGCCGTCAGATCAATCGAAGAAGACGATGTGTTCGAAGGCCAATCCGACGCCATCACAGAGCTCTTCGATGGCCTTCTCGCCATCGGAACGCTAGGCTCTTCCGACCCAGCAGTCATAGACGAGCCAGCCACGCCCACCTTCCCCGTCTCCGTCGAGCACGTCACGGAGAAAGAAGCAGAAGTGACTGAAAACGACTTGAAGCTGATCAATGAAGAACTTGAGAAGGTGCTAGGAGCTGACGCTAATAAGGATGATAAGTGCAATGACTCTTCCGGGAGGACTAGTCACGTGAGTTCAATTACACTTGGTGGGAGGGACTCGAATGCGGTGTGCCCTCTTCAAGGGTATCTGTTCGGGTCTCCGATAGAGTTACCGGAGACGACGACGACAGCAACAACTGTGGCAGCGAAGAAAGAGCATCGCACGTCGCTCGGTGAGCTGTTTCAGAGGACTAAAATGGTTGAAGAGAAAGGAGATCATCTGAGTAGGGAGGATAAGAGAGATGGAGAGAAGAACAACGGTGGTGGGAAGAAGACTTTGAAGAAGAGAATGCTTAGGAGTTCTACTACTGTTGGTGGTAATGGTACTGCTGCTTCTGCTGTTGCTGCGGTAGCTACTTCAACTGCTACTGCCGCTGATTCCGTTTCGGCCGAGACCAAGCTGAATAAGGTGAGTTTGAAACGGGTCCGGCTTATTCCTTTTGTCGTTCTAAATTTTAAGTCCGACCAGAGATACGTTTGGGCCCAGTGTTTATTCTGAAACAAGCTTGTACAAGTTAAAAGCTCCATGGCCCATCAACTTTTTTAGAACTTGGCCGAGGTTGGCCAGGCTGGAGACTCTACACCCTTTTAGTTAGTACTTTTACAAGCCTTGCTGAGGGATCAGAGTTTCGATAGCCTCCAACCCTGGTCTTTACAAGGTTTTTGGACAACATATTTGGCTCCTTATTTTAGTTGGTAAACGAATGATATTTGTGCTAATAATGATACGTTTGGATACAGATACTGCAGATTTTCCACAGGAAAGTTCACCCGGAAAACACCACTGGTAGCAAAAGGGGAAACAACAGTGTTAGTAGCGTTAACAGCAATGGAATCAACAACATTTCCCAAAAGGCGAGCAAAAACGAGAGTTTAAAGAGCGGCAACGACGGAGAACGCATCCTTCCCGTCCCGCTCCCTGACGAAGATATCGTTATATTCCCCAAAGGTCCCATCTGCAAACAACGCATCCGACGCTACAAGTGTCACTCCAACTCGGCCTCTTTCAGCAGTGACTCCATTGGCAATCGAGAGCACTGGATCAAGACTGACGCAGACTGTGAGTAAACCCACTTTGTTAGAGCAACCCCTATCTACCTTCTAAATTTGGAGGACCACTCGTCTACGTTAAGTCTGACTCTTTTTTATTTATACTATTACTTCTTTTAAAAAATTATTTTTTAAAAATATTTTTTAATCTTATTTTATATTTATTTATATTATTTCTTAAATTAACATTTCTACGTATAAATTTTATTATTTTATACTATTTTTTAAAATTAATATATTTATAAGTAAAAAATAAATAATAAATTTTAATATTTTTAATATTTTAAATCAAACTAAACTTTACATCATAAATTTATTATTAATACATAAAAATTATTAAAATACATCTAATTATCAAAATATTATAAAACATTAATTATAATTATTTTTAATATATAAAATTAATTATCAATTAATTTACATTTTTAAAATATTTTAAAATTAAATTTACATTATTTAAATTTAAATTATTTTTTAAATATTTAATAAAAATGCAATATTTAATTAACTTACAATATATATTAAAAAGAACAAAAACTAAAAATAATTATAAAAAATTAAAAATAATAAAAAAGGGGAGCATGGGCCCACGCCCCGCCAAAATAAATACAGCAAGGTACTGTAGCTCTATGCTCCATTTGGCTGAGAGTTTGGAAAGTTTAACATGGTTAAAGTTGCTCTTAACATTCTTCGTGTCTAACTTGTTAATACATAATTAAAAGCAATCTAACAACTCTTAACAATGTGTTGTTAAGAAAAAAAATGTTTAAAATATATTTATTTTTTATTCTTTCTTTTATTCAGATATTATCGTAAAACTGGTATTAAAAAAAAAATAACGTTTTTGTTCCTTCAACGCCTTACACTCCTACTGTCACTGTTTTGCTAATTTAAAGCGGCTGTGTTTACCTTCCCGTGTTTATTGCAGACCTGGTGTTGGAGCTGTAGAAGCAGATGCTGCTCAAAGCTGCTGGCTATATACATATATAGATACATACATATGCATCGTCCTGATTTCCAGAGTGAGGTTGTGCTGTTCGTATGGTGTTATACTATATAGCTGTGGGTAAGTGAATGTCATGCAATAATACGCAATGGAACTTTTAAGAGCTGTAAAATAAATGGAGTTGGTATTGGTCTGTCTTGCTCTTTTCTTTATCCGTGCTATAGCAGTAAAAGAACATTTATATGAGCTTGTACTGTACACACTACTTGTGCAATCTAATCGTTTTTAAGGTCTAATCAATGCTGTCCCTCTACCCTAAAATCTATGCAAGCTCTATTTTTTACTATAACAGGTGGCCCAGCATGATCAAGCGTTTTAGGGCTCTCTCTACTGCCTTGGCCATCTTGGTAACTTTCTGCATGACCCATGCTGCCCCAGCTAATCTAATATGGTTTATCGTCGTTTGCTCCTGGCTTAGAAATTGGAGAACCAACATTGATTTTGACCATTAGTCTAACAGCATTTCAAGATGAACACACAATTATGACCCTCCCATTTATGAGAATGTGGGTTTATTTAGGTTCTTCAGGCAGAGTAGCAAGGACATTTAAGAGAACAGAGACAGATCTCACATGCAACTTAAGCTAATAACTAGGAACACATTTTAACGAGGCACAAGCTTCCGCACACACACAAACTAGCAGTCATGCGTGCACACATAGAAGGCAACTTCCCATTATTAAAATCTGAACTTTAAATCAAAGCCCTTGTTATAAGAATACATACCTTTATTAGACAATAAAATTAAGCTCAGATGGTTGCTTTTGTGAACAATGTATGTTGAATATCCAACTGGCCTTCACATTTACAACAAAGAAGAAAAGAATATGAAACTCTTGGAAAACTTAAATAATCCCACAGAATCAGACCAGCAAGACCTCAATTTTGTAGTAGAGGATTTCGGCATTTAACAAGAGCTGTCCATAAAATTCACCAGCAAATCCTCAACCAAACCTCTGTCAGGAACCCTGCCCGCAGCACCATATATAGGAGCAAGCCCTCCACTTATTGGGCCTGGATTTTCTTTTACCTGATAGATCAAAAAAGGTAAGAAGCCAGAAAAGTGCACGATATGAATCAGAAGAACATCGTAATGAATAAAACATCAATTAGCAAATCCTTGGGATTCAAACAGTTACATGCAATCACGTACAATAACTAGGCTCTCTCTCCTTTTTTTTTTTTTAGGTGCTAAAATGGAGTCACAGTTTAACATCCACTTTGTAAGTGGCTTGAGTTATAATCTCAAGCAATGAATCAGTGAAGACTGAGGAGACCATGAATCATGTTTTTGGAGTCTTGCCAATCAAGTTCTCCCCCATTATACACACAGTTACATGCAATCACGTACAATAACTAGGCTCTCTCTCCTTTTTTTTTTTAGGTGCTAAAATGGAGTCACAGTTTAACATCCACTTTGTAAGTGGCTTGAGTTATAATCTCAAGCAATGAATCAGTGAAGACTGAGGAGACCATGAATCATGTTTTTGGAGTCTTGCCAATCAAGTTCTCCCCCATTATACACACTGTAGAATTGGAAAAGTATTGAAATCGTTATGATACATGAGATTGCTCTGAATAACAAGTCTCAGACATGAAATATAGTCTTCCAAACTATTCTCAGTCAATCAGCTATTATAGGCAATTCATCACAATCAATTTTGACCACCCACACTACCCCATGCACGAAAAGAAAATAAAAAATGAAGAACAAAATGAAAAAATAAAAATAAAACCAAACAAGAACCAAATAACAGGTAAATAATTTCAAAAAGCTCTTCTTGACAATATTACTACAAATTGCACAAAATGACCACTTGTATTCTTGTGACAGAATACAGGTTTTCAACAAACTTAATTGTCAAGTTAACAATTTCACTTATTGCTGTAAATAGCAGAAAATCTATGTCAAAAATTGGAAACTTTACTAGACTTTCAAAAGAAAAATCATTCGTTGCAAAATATGACG
>JAJIYU010017554.1:0-11652 GCA_030144865.1 Tinospora cordifolia | reverse complement strand
ATGCTAGAACTTTGAATAAGAAAAAGGGTGTAAGAGAAATCACTTCCACCTTGATATGTAGTTTCCCCCAAAGTTGAAGCAATAGTTCCTAATGCTCAAACACCAAGACAAACACCCAAGAAGAATCCTCAAACTAAGAACTTCTCACACTCAAGAGAGAAAAGAAAAGTGAGAAAGAGAGCCAAGAAGAGGGCTTGAAGCACAAGATGAAAACTCAACTCTTGTTGCTTGAGATGATTTGATTTGTGAGCATGGGGGTTTTATATAGAATTCAAATTAGTGTAAAATGGTAAGTTTTTTGGTGGGAAACTTGCAAAAATTTAAATTTTCGTGCCCCCCAAGCATAGAAAAATAGCAAGTTGGCTTGGAATTGGAAAACCAAGTTTATAGAAGTTTTTTTGGGATTTTTTTTTGGAATTTTTTCTGATTTTTCTCAGATTTAATTTTGGATTTTCGTTTAATAAATCGGAGCTCAAATCTCAGTCGTTGAATTAACCTTGATCGCATCAACAGATCACACATTCATTTTTGCAGATGGATTTTCGGCTGTTGGATCAGGCGGATTAAATCTCAGACGTTGGATCATTCTCGAGCAGCATGGTGGATCGCGATTATTAAAATAGATTTGATCTGGACGCTCGGATCAACCTCGAGCGCAGCATTTGGTTCGCGATTGATCGGAACGTGTCTTTATGGGTCGTTAATCAACCTCGATTACAGTACCGCATCGCGATTGAATGTAACGAATTCACTGCACACTGTTGATCATCCTCGATTTGCGTTGTCAATCGCGATCGATCGATAACGAGTTCAATCAGAGCCCTCCGATCTCCCACGAGACACACATATCGCGATTAGAAAAAAATGAGTTTTATTTGGTCCGTCAGATCGACCTCGAGTTCTGTTTTTGGATTGATTTCGCGATTAACCTTTGCGCTTGTGATCTGGTCCGTTGGATTGAAATGATTGATTGTGGACTGTCAGATCTTCGTGATTCGGGTGCTCCTGGACGTTGTTTTAGGCTTTGATCTCATTTGTTGGATTTTACAGATTCGTTTTGAACCGTTAGATGCAGTTTTTAATTACCAAATTGCTTTTTCTAAGTTGCAATTATCCGAAATTTTGCCAATTAGATACTTCCTAAATGATATAAACTTGATTTTCTTGTGTATTCCTTTCTATTTTGATGATTTGCTAATATCTCTCCCTTTCTAATTATTTAATATTGTATTTATTTGATATTTTTCTATTTCCTTAATATTTTTTTAAATGTCAAAAATTAAATAATCTATATTTTTCATTTCTATGAATTTTTATTTATTTCATATTCCATTTTTAGATAATAATTTATGAAATTATACACTAATGCTTTATTTATAATTAATAAATACGTGTACACTACATTTTTATTTATTTTTCTATGTACATATTTTCATAATATGTGGTATTTATTATGCTAACACACACCTTATTTATTTGCATATTAGCCAATATGTGTATCATTTCTATTTATTTCTTAAGCAATTCTTTAAATTTCATAATTAATTCTACTAAACCTTAATTTTTATTTAATTATCAAATTAAGGTTTTACTTGTTTAATTTTTTTTCTATATCTCTAATATTTTTTTTATGTGCCAACCCACAATTTGCACACAACATTTTATTAAAATCTTTGAAATTAATTTACAAAATTCTGGGGTATTACAACCTAAACATATTTGCATAAGTAGGAAAATCATTTATAGTCCATATTAAGATTACTCTTAAGTTGAATTTTGATTTTGTAAATGCATCATAAATGTCAACTCCATTTGTCCATAACAATTTCAAATCGTCTATCAAAGGTGCTAAGTAAATATCTATATCATTTCTTGGTTGTTTCGGCCCAGGAATAAGTAATGTCAACATTAAATTATCCTTCAACATGCACAACCATGGAGGCAAGTTATATGTAACTAATATTGCTGGCCAACAATTGTACCTCGAACTAAGGTCTCGAAAAGGATTAAAACCATCTGTAGCCAAACCAAATCTAATATTTCTAGGATCTAATGCAAAAGATTCATCATTGTCATTTATAGTTTTCCATGCAGGTGAATCAACTGGATGCCTCATTTTCCCATCTGTACTTTTGTTATTTTGATGCCATATCAATTGTTCAACTATTTCAGTCACTCCATACATTCTTTGAAGTCTTAGAAATAATGCAACACTTTCTTAGGAACTTTTGTCTTTTTTTGAGTGTGCTTAGATTTCCATCTAGACAAATCACATTTGGGGCATAAATCTACATCATGTAGTTCATTTCTAAATAAACAACAATAATTAATACAAGCATGTATCTTCTCATACCCAAGATCAAATGCCTTTAGAAGTATTTTTGTTACATATAAAGAACTGAAGAGTATGATCAGATGGAAGCAAATCACCAACAATCTTAAGCAATTCATTAAACCTAGTGTCTAATAAACCATATGAAGCTTTTAACTTGAATAAAACTATTGTTGCTGAAATTTTAGTTTGTTCCAAGCAACCATGATATAAAGGTGTTTCTATCTCTTTAGCTAAATGTGTCAGGTCTTCCTCTTCAATTTCATGTTCATTCTGTCTATCATGATCTTTTTGAATATATGCATGGTCCTTATACATTTTGTATGTATCATTCATGGGTATATCTTCGGAGATAGAACCACATGTTTCAAGCATTTCTCCATGAAAAAACCAATTAGTATATGTAGGATTCATACCTTTTATGACTAAATGCTCATATACTAAAACATAATGGTGGCGATCCAAGTTCTTGCATTTTGTACAAAGACATGATATAATGTCTATATTTCTTAAATTTTCACGTGCAAAATTAATAAAATTTCGAGCACCATCTCTATACTCTTGAGACAACCAAAAAAATGAAAATTACTTAAATTTTGAATAATGCAAATAAGCAATAAATAATGCTATCTAATTTTAGATGTGATAGTTAACCTTGAACAAACATAAGGTTTTTTTTAGTAAAAAAGGGAAAAAAACAAGAACAACCAAAAAAATTATATAATAATAATAATAACAGAACAACAATAATAGTTACCAAAACCACAAGCAGCTATTTTGTACTCAGCACAAGCAAAGATTTCATTCCCAAATGCCCAAAAAAGAACAACAATAATTACTAGCAGATGATTGTGCTGACTCAACAACTATTCTGCAGTGATTTTGCAAATAATGAGTGAAGATTAATAGAAGAAAGACAAACAAAGAAGATCGAAGAACTAAAATGCACAAAGAAGAATATGAATTGTTACAAGCGGAGATTTTGTTTCCATATGTAGAAGTAGATATTTCGTTCCCAAATAGCCAAAGAAGAATAACAACAACAAATGAAGATTAACAGAAGAAAGACAAACAAAGAAGATCAATGAACTGAAATGCACAAAGAAGAAGACCAACCATTACAAGTAGAGATTTCATTCCCAAATGTAGAACCAGATATTTTGTTCCCAAATACCCAAAGAAGAAAAACAACAACAAATGAAGATTAACAGAAGAAAGATAAGCAATGAAAATTGAACTTAAATATATAAAGAAGACTATCAAACAACAGTGACTCTAAAGAAGATTCTCGCATGGTTTTTTTTAAGGTAGGAATTGGTTTTTTTTCTTTTTATATTTTTTATAATATAATGTGAGAATAGTATATGAATAATGTGAGTATAACAATTGTTCGATTGTTAACACAAAAATGCGAGGTTAACATGTAAATAATGCAGAGATAACATGTGAATAAAATGCAATATAGTATATGCATAACATATGAATAATTATGAAATAATGGCAGTAATGGTAGAGGTAAAACATACCAACTGATGATTAATGCGTCAATAATGGTATAATGCAAGAATAATAACTGAATAATATGGGTATAAAATTGTTCAGTTGCTTTAGTAAACAAATGTAAGGATAACATGCGAATAATTCAGGGATAACATGTGAATAAAATTCGGTATAACATAAGTATAACATATGAATAATCATGAAATAATGCGAGTAATGGTATAATACAAGAATAATATCTGAATAATAAGAGTATAAAAATTGTTCGATTGTTGATATAAAAATACAATATAACGTATGCATAACATACAAATAATTATGGAATAATGCCAATAATGGTAGAGGTATAACATGCCAACCGATGGATAATGTGTCAATAATGGTACAATGTAAGAATAATAACTGAATAATATGGATATAAAATTGTTCGATTGTTTTTGTTAAAAAATGCAGGGATAATATGTGAATAAAATTCGGTATAACATATGTATAACATATAAATAATAATGAAATAATGCGAGTAATGGTAGAATATTGGTATAAAATAGCAAGGGATGAATAATATATGAATAATGGTATAATGCAACTCATTATTAACCATAATAATAATATATGGTTTATTGTTATTATTATTATTATTATTATTATTATTATTATTATTATTATTATTATTATTACTATTATTATTATTATTATTATTATTATTATTATTATTATTGTTGTTGTTGTTGTTGTTATTGCATAGTTAGTGAAATTATGTAAGAATTCCACATTTTAAACGTATTCTATCATATTTTATTAAAACAAATACAAAGATTATTTTCTATAATAATGCCAAATGATCTTGTTTATTATGTTGTGTCCTTAAATCATTATCTTTTAATCTTTTATAGCGAGAAAATATTTCTCACAAATGTTTTGTTAAACTTTCTCAAATAATTTAATAATATATAATTGAAGAGAATTCAATATAATGTTTTTATATAATAACACTGTTATTTCATAAATTGCAAAAATAATAACCTTTTACAACAATAATTTTACAGTTAATAATGACATTATTACACAGTTGATATTTTTTTTTCATAAAGTAAACAATTCAAAATATGTAAAATAATATAGGAACATTCTTTCAATACATTTAATATATTTATCTATGCTATATATAATAAAAACTTTTTAATATTAAAGCAAATTTAGACTTAAATTTGATTTTTTGACTTTTAGTCCATTTATTTATTAAAAAATTAGTTTTATCATTAAAAATTAATAATTTAGTACTTTTAACAATTATTTATGCATGATATACAAATAACTTGATATATATATATATATATATATATAAAATAGTATGTCACATTATTTATATATGTGTAATCAATTATATAAATAATTGTTTGTGTGTATATATATACACACATGAGATCCAAATAACATTGTATCAGTTAACCTAATTATACATACAATTATATATGTGACATATATATATATATATATATATATATATATATATATATATATTATACATAAAATTATTTATATATATAATGTAAGAGAAGCACATGGATACAGTAGAAACAAAGGAACAATAAGTAAAAACAAAGGAACAACAATTTCATAATTTCATTATTCGATTGTTATTTTAACATTATCCCACTACTTATATATATGTGTATATATATAGTATAATTATTTATGCATGATATACAAATAACATGGTATATAGGATGATATTTATATGTCACATGGTGTATATATATATATATATATATATATTTGTATGTTACATTATTTATATATTTAATCAATTATACAAATAATTGTATGTATAAATAATTATATATATATATATATGTATGTATGTATGTATATGTATATGTATATACATATAATTATTTATGCATGATATACAAATAATATGGTATATATATATAAATATTTGTATGTCACATTAATTTATTTTATTTGAAATTCATATAAAATTCGTGGGTGTTATATAATTTAACATATATAAGTTCCTACTGTGCGTATATAATTTATTGTATAACACATGCATTATTATGAAATTATATTATACTACTATTCACGCACATTATACATGAATTATTCTTTTGTTATACTCGCATTATTCAATCAAAATTAGGCTATATTATATATATATGCGCGCATTATTTGTTTTTCGAATTTTTTGCCAAACAACCAAACAACTTTTATACTTGAATTAGTCAAATATTATTCTCACATTATACCACTATTCACGCATATTTCCCGCTATTCAAATATTATACATGTATTATTTGTTTGTTATACCCGAATTATTCATTCTGAAATAGTGTACATATTATATATATATACTTGTGATTCAATTTTGGATTCAATTTTAGTCTATTTTTGTGCCATAATCTCTCTGTCTTCTTCAATTCATTTTTCGATTCAGTTATTCATTTACTTGCAATTTCCACTATTACAATGAAGAACGAGTGTTCATCATCTCCCAACAGGATGACCGTAAATGCTGAGAGCTAGATACATCACACACTTCCAAATCTTGTATTCGTATTCGTCTGAATGTGATAGTGAATGGTTATGTGGTCTGTTCAACTTTCTTTGAACTACGATATTGTTCTCACATTGTATACACATTTTTATTTTGTTATTATACACTTTTTAACATGTTATTCTGGTATTATACACTTTCAAGAATATCAAATATATTGTTAAACTTGAAGATAAATACTCAGCCAAGGTTGGGTGCTGGATAGATTGCAGCAATAAGCACATGATGCATCATAAGCACTATGTTTACTGAAATTATATGATATGTATCTATATATGTCATTCTACCTTCCCATCATTCATTATTGACTCCAACAAGGCGTGCATTTTTTTTGAAAAGAAAATCAATGATTTCGGTGACTGCAACTGCTTTACATTAAAATGTTTTTATGCTTAAATACGAATAATATGTACTTGTATATGATTTGCACTAGTTAATACAAAAAAATAGGAAAATTTTATTGAATGAATGATTTGGGATATTTGGTTAAACTATGAGTAGCATGTTTAACTGCACTGATTATTTATGTATTCTTTCCAAAATATATGTTAATTATTTAATTGGCATACTAAAACTATATTTTGCAAAGAATACATAAATAATTAATGCAGTTAAACATGCTACTTATAGTTTAACCAAATATCCCAAATCATTCATTCTATAACATTTCCCTAATTTTTTGTATTAACTAGTGCGAATCATACACATGTACATATTATTCGTATTTAAGCATAATAACATTTCAATGTAAAGCAGTTGCAGTCACCGGAATCACCGATTTTCCTCTAAAAAAATGCATGCCTTGCTGGAGTCAATAATGAATGATGGGAAGGTAGAATGACATATATAGATACATATCTTGATGCATCATGTGCTTGTTGCTGCAATCTATCGAGCACTAGTTATATCTTGAATGCTTCATTTGCACGCTTCTTGTTTCACCTTCATTATTCATTAGCTACTATATTATATCTATAACATCAGTGAGCAAAAATTCAGAAAGTACCATAAGAGATGCATGAAGAAATACTTTCGTGATCTACTAGAGTATGAAAGATGGATGATTGAGAGTTGCTTTACTGATTGGAGATCATGAAAAGCAATTGATAGCACTTGATGACAATAAGAAAAGATTACAGCAAGAAATCTATGATTTGCAAGGTTTAAAGTTTTTCTTTATCCTTAACCATATCTTCATGTGCTTTCCCCAAATTGGAGTAAAACCATAAATGAAATAAGTTGATGGTTTATTCAATGCTTTAGATACTGCAATGTTTTTTTTTTCTTACAGCAGACAGGCTTGTATCTGGCATTTGATTTTTCCAAGTTAGTTTCTGTTTTCAATGATTTTGACTTGTTTTATTAGTTTAATTATTCCATGTACAAACATCATGTGTTTTAGAGCATCCCCATTGAATGGTTGGATCCTTGGATCTATAGCTTCCTTGGAATTTCCCAAGGTAATTTTTTCTGCCTAAATTTGTAGTCAATCCTTGATAATTTGAGGGCATTTGGAGAATAGATAAGGAAAATGCTAAAGTTGGGTCCTTTTATGAGCTGTTAACCTTTGTAGATACTAAAAAAAAATCTTCTATTGACTATATATACCATGTTATTTGTATATCATGCATAAATATGGACAAGATTAATGTTATCTTGTCCATGGGAGGGAAAGTACAGCGCAATTCTTAAGCTAATAGGCTAACTTCAAGGGAAAGTACAGCGTAAGACTTTAGCTCTTATTCTTATTTTTTTAAATTAATCTAATTAAGTTCATTTTTTTATGTAGATATATATAAAGATTGGAACAATTAAGAACTTGAGTTTATATGCTTGGATTGTGTATCAAGATGAGACGTGATGATCCTTCAAGAAGAATTTTTGCTTATTGAACTTTTTATTTTTGTTTATTAAGATTAATAACGATAAGTAGTGTAAATAATAATTATACTTTTTGATGGATTGTATATATGTTTAGCACTATTAAATTTATTATTCTTAAGTGATACGAATAATACGCGCATATATATATAATATGTAATTTAATTTTTACTGAATAATACAAGTATAACAAAAGAATAATTTATGTATAATGTGCATGAATAGCGGTATAATATGAGAATAATTTTATAATATCGGGGATAAACAAATAATGTGTACACATATATATACATAAAATATGTACCTTATTTATGACTAACTAATGCAAGT
This sequence comes from Tinospora cordifolia, assembly GCA_030144865.1. Lineage (NCBI taxonomy): Eukaryota > Viridiplantae > Streptophyta > Magnoliopsida > Ranunculales > Menispermaceae > Tinospora > Tinospora cordifolia. The sequence continues at coordinate 3,052 of JAJIYU010017554.1, read as the reverse complement.
ATAACAAACGAATAATTCATGTATAATGCGTGTGAATAGCGGTATAATGTGAGAATAATTTCATAATAATGCGGGAATAAACGAATAATGCACGCATCTAATTTTGTAAGGTATATTGACCAACAAAATAATTTTTATACGTGTATTATTCGATAGTTATTGCTATATGTTTATATGCACATTATTTGATTTTTATCCCTACATTATACCACATTTTGTAGGTTATATATACAATTATTTACGCATTATTTGATCGTCATCACTAGATTTTTTATACGGGCACTATTCGATCTTTATCCCTACATTATACAACATTTCACAAGTTATTTATACCATTATTCACGCATTATGCAATCATTATTCCTAGATTTTTATACACGTATTATTTGATATTTATCCCTACATTATACTACATTTTACTAGTTATATATATATCATCATTCACGAATTAATTATTCGATTGTTATCGCAAGATTTTTATACGGGTATTATTCAATATTTATTCCTATATTATACAACATTTCACGTGTTATATATAACATATATATTATTCACGTAATATTTGATCGATATCCCTACATTTTTATACGTGCATTATTCTAGCGTTATACCCACATTATACCACTATTTATGGGTTATACCATTATTCACGCATTATTCTATTGTTATCCCTACATCTTTATACGCATATTATTCTATCGTTATGCCTAAATTATATCGCCATTCACGGGTTATACCATATTCACGCATTAGTGGTATTATATAGGTATAACATATGATGTAATACCCTAAATTTTTAAATGCTTACAAATCGAAAATGAATTTTTAAAAATTATGAAACAAATGTAAAAATATATGAAACTATGTTTTAAATGTTTGTATTAATGTTTGATAACAAAATAAAATAGTATCATGTATTAGAATTTGGAGAAAAGTCTTGGAGAAAATGTTGAAAAAATTTTGTGTATTGACGACCTAGGTCATCAGCGACCGCGATCATTGGATGAGAAATCCAAAAAAAATATGTCACATGGGTGACCGCGGTCCGTAAAGTGCCGACTGTGGTCCGTAAAGTGTTGACTGTGGTCCACGAGGAAAATCTGTCCGATGACCGCGGTCCGTCTAGCTCCGACCGCGGTTCGTGTGCAATCTATATATACATTTCAAGCTCTAACTTTCTCATTTCGCACTGAAACAACTTGGGGTTTGGAGGAGACGACTTGAGTGCGATTTGAAGGTGAGTTCCTTGATTTCATTTGAGTTTTCCTTAAGATTTGATCTCATCTGAAGTAGTTATCAATTGTTAGTAAATCAAAAGGATGGAGATCCATTTGAGAGCATTGTGTTGAGGGGATTGTGGCTAAAAAACCAAAGCCAAACGTGATGAGCTGCTTTTCATTTCCTTGTGTGTGTGTTTGGACGCTAGTGTGGATGATTTATGATGGTTTTTTGGTTGTTGAATTGAAGGGGGTTGAACAAATTGAAACAAGATCCCGTTTTTAAGGCTTGATCAAAGGGTTTTAGCGAAAAAACAATGTAAGCACCATTCCTTAGCTGGTTTATATGTTTGAATGATTGTTGGGTGTCCAATACACTAGATTTAAGTATTAAATTGAAATGGAAATCACTATTATGGCGTACACATGCAAAATCTCACTATTGGGTAAGAAATCGTGTGTGGACCGTGGTCCACACAAGACGGACCGCGAACGATAAACGCAAATAGTGTTTTTGGAGTGTTGTGTGTACACTCTGAAACATTGAATGATACCAGACCCCTAGAGTTAGGTGAAAAGAGTATTAAAAAACCCAAAGTAATGTATCACTACCGTCTAATGATGTAGATAGACGGTATTGGACTACTGTGCGAGGAGTGACGACCTGACAGTATTTCGCCGTGTACATGTGGGGTTGACTAACTCTTCTTCACTCATTAGTATTATGTGAACTTAGGATATGAAATGTGATGCTTAATTACATTCATGTGCTTAGCATCATGCTAGGAATGTGTGAACTGATTGGAATGATTGCCATGACATCATAATGTCTAGTTATGCGCTTTCTAGAGTTATGGATTACTTAAATGTCTATTGAATGATTTATATGATCTAGTTTGCATAGGTTAGTACATATTATGTCGTATGGTTTGAAAATATTGTTTGGAAAACTAAAGAACATTAAAGGTTTAATAAGAACTCCACATACCAGGGCGATGGACAGGCACTGGTACATCACATAGATATTATCAGGTTGTGACCAGGACATCATCGTGGGTATTCCCCAACTAGGCCAAACTGCGAGCGGCTGTATGAGACCCTTGAATTTGGAAAGTCAGGAGCATTTTTTCCCTTGGTTTTGGTATCTTCTTGGGTCGTGGTCTCAGAGGTAGACTTCTATTTTATAAAGATGTTGTGTCTGATTGTGTTCAGGACCACAATTGGGATACTGAGGGTGGTTCACTCTTTTGGTTAATTCCTAATATCAGATGGTAGATTCCTGATATTAGAGCGCAACAGATAAATTGACTAAGTGTTTGAAACGCCCCTAATGATTTGAAAATGTTTGCATGTTTCGTATGCTCGTTTTTATAATGTTATTGATGTGTATGGGAGATCCATTGGGCTTTCTAGCTCACCCCATTTTTATTTTACAGGTACTCATGGGCCCAGCGCTCAGTGAGGATGCAGACCGGAGACTGGATGGTTTATAGAGAGAGAGGGTGATATTTTGTGTTAAACTGTCTCTCTGTTTTGAACAGTTTTTATGATGTATATTTTGGATTTGGGCCGGAAGTGTCATGTATCATATTTTTGTGTATGTATCTACAGGACTGTTTTACCATCTTAAACAATGTTTTATTTTGATCGATGAACTAATGATTTTTAGATATTGTATGTTAAACAGTGTTCAATGATTTAGAAAGATTTGATCCGAAAAGTGTTTCCGCTACTATTATCTTGATTTTTAGTATGAATATGATTTTGAACATCCGGTGAATTTGATTTGAAATTAATTGCTTAGTGAAGCATGAATGAAATGATTATTTGAAATT
>JAJIYU010017553.1:0-11616 GCA_030144865.1 Tinospora cordifolia | reverse complement strand
GCAATCATCAGCAAATAACAGGTGATCAAGCTGAATATTATCCTTACCTATCGTCATACCACTTATCAAGCCCTCCCTTCTTGCTTTCTCCAGAATACGAGTAAAGGCTTCCTCTCTTGTGTAAGGAATCATCCCTAAGTTGACATACACTATTTTGGGCGTCCCTTAACTACTTAGAAACATTTTTCAGCAACTTCTATTCTTGGAAGTCATGTGAGTATGGCAATATCTCCTTTTCTTTGTAAGTGCTCACCAAGCAAAGACAAACTTGAAACTTTGCATGGTTTATTTTTGGCGCCATAGTGTGATCATGGGAAAATTTCGAATTTGGATCATGCCTTCTTATTTTGACTTCTTGGACGTCTTTATGTGCATGGGCTTAGGGTGCACATTATCATGGCACATTGGAACTGTTATTTCTCTATTGAGCACACACATGAGCAACTTCCCAAATCGGTTTTAGAAACTTTCCTCTTTCCTTTCTTGCTTGCTTGGACGTCAAGGTGCAGGGCACATGATCATTTTAGCTTGTGTACATGGTATTTCTAATCATGCAGAAGGATGGCTAGGCCTTGCTCATGTGCGATGCACATGCCTAGGGCAATTAAGTGATTTCTCATTCCACTTTTTGGTGTGCCATGCCTATGGGCATTTTAGGCCTTTGTCTCACTCTTTTGGGTTCACATAAAATGAACAAAAATCCTAAGATTGTGTTTGGCTATGGTTTTCTTCATTTTCTTTCCTAATTCTCATTCCACTGATGCACATTAGGCATACGAACACTAGAATTGGCAAATGAAATAAATTTCTGATTAATTGATCTACAGAGGTGTACAAGTCATTTCATTTCATTTTGTACAAGTTTTTCAAGGTATTACAAAAGTAATTGGGTATGTGACACTATCACCTAGGCCAACCATCATGACTTAACAACACATGAATGTTTAAATGAAAAGAGAATAGAGGTATACTCCTCTTCACCTTGGCAATGTTCAGCAAGGAAAAAAAAATAGAAGCGCAAGGCATCTATCATTCCACCAATCCTCATGCAATCTCACCAATGTACGCATAAACGTTCGTCTTTATTATGCAATCATTTGGACAAATCATTCACCCTAAGTTCATGTTTCTTAGGGTTCTCATTAATGGAAGACCGAGGGAAAAATTAACGAGCATAGAGATCTTCGACAAGGGGACCCGCTATCCCCGTTCTTATATACCATTGTTGTCAATACCCTTACACGCATTCTTGAGAAAGTTGCTTAGGAAGGAAAGATGCAAGGTATGCAGATAGGTAGAGACAAGATTCAACTTACCCATCTCCTATTTAGTGATGATTGTGTAATCTTTATGTAAAACAACCACACAGAACTAAGGACCATAACGGACTCATTGCAAACCTTTTGTTTTGTAACAGGACTGAAAGTAAACGGTGCCAAAAGCCAATTGCTGAGAATTAATACCTGTAAGGAGAAAGTGAATAAAAAAGCTAAGCATATTAAAGTAGCTCCAAGGAAATGGTCGTTGATGTAATTGGGGATGCCACTGGGAGGTCATCCGTTTAAACAGATTTCTGGGATCCAATCATCCAAACTATCAAACGACGAACTGTTGGATGGAAAAGAAGCTATTTATCAAGGGGAGGCAGATAGTTACTTTTCAAAACAGTCTTAGAGGCTTTGCCAACATACTACACGTCCATATTCAGATTGCTAAAGAAGGTGGCTGCCATGATTGAAAGACACATGCGAAATTTCCTATGGAAACATGAGAACTCTGAGAAGGGACAAAATATGATAAACTGGGGACAAGTTTGCAAAACAGCCCAGAATGGAGGCCTAGGTATAGGAGGAATGGTTAGGAGGAACGCAACATTACGAGAAAAATGATTATAGAGAATGATGGATAAACTGGGATCAATGTAGGCTATGATAGTCCCGAGTATACAAGGCTCGAAAGCTTTCGAGAGAGAAGCTGGCTTGAATAAAAAATGTAGCTACAGATACCCTTGGAAGGATGTTTACAGCCTATATGGACAGTTTCGACATCACATGAGATGGAAGATTGGAAAAGGTGATAATGTTGGTTTTTGGGACGATGTATGGTGTGGACAGGAGAAGCTAAAGGATGCCTTCCCTAATATTTATGGTCTGTCTCTGAAGCAAGCAGCTTCGGTCGCTGACTTCAAAACCTAGGACAAAACAAAGGATCGTGCACAGTGTGGTTGGAATCTTCACTTGTATAGAAATGTAGGAGAGGTACATGTGGAAGAGTTACATGAATTGCTCACCAGATTGCACGAGTTTCACCCCCAAGTGATAGAGAACGGGTATAGACCAGTTTGGAACAAGGATAGACCAGTTTGGAATGGAGGGGCAAACACTACATTCTTTGTGCAATCTACTATGGAGAAACTAACAAATCAGCAGAGAAAGTAGCCAATCATCCCAACAAATTTCATTTGAAAGACCACAGCCCCTTTAACAGTAAGGATTCTTGCGTGGCCGATTAGACTTAACAAGCTAAAGACCATGGAAAATATCCAAAAGCGACTCCCTTCCTATGTGCTAAATTGGTCTATATGTATTATGCGCAGGAACAATGCCGAGACTACCAAGCATCTATTTGGGGCGTGCAAGGTGACAATAGAGGTCTGGCAAAAATGGAACCAATAGAGCAAGAGCATCTATCCACCATCTGAAGAAACCCTGTTTCAAATTCCAAAAACAACAGATACGGCGAAAGTCCATCAATACTGGAAGGTGATTTTGTTAGCGGTTTGGTATGCTATTTAGGAGGAAAGAAACGCTAGATTGTTCTCGGGGAAGGAGGCGTCAAAGAGAATAATATGGAAGAGGTCTAATATTTTATTTGCTATATGGATCTCAGTTCTAAATTAGGAAAGGGGTATACTTTTGGTGACTAGCTTTGTAAAGAGGGGAATATTTTATAATCTTTTACAATATGTAACTAATGTCGTATACCTCATCCGACATCTTATACTATCTTTTCTATATTTATATGGTCACTTTGTCAAAAAAAAAAAAAAAAAAAAAAAAAAGTTATTGTTTCTTAGGGTCACTCTAGTTCATTTTAAACCTCTAGAATCCTTTTTTAGGATTCTCAAATAGTGGCCCAAACTTGCCACCAAAATTGGTGTTGTTCCAAAAATCAATGTTTTGGAATTTAATAGTGTAGCATCGCATGCTTGGTGCAATGCACTACAATTCTAGAAATGTCCAGTCGAGTTGCCCAATTCGTGCTTCTAGGCAAAGAGTAGTGTTTTAAGGCTCCTTATGTTTTTCTCTCAATGCTCTACAACACCATAAAGGTTTGGTCCCATGATTCTCAAAGATTTGAGATCAAATCAAGGGTTTTCCACAGTTGGTTGTGAGTTTAACAACTTCATTCCATGTGAACAAACCATCTTCGAATCTACGATTCTCACAACTCAATTTACCATTGCATTCCATTCTAATGGCATTTTGAAGGTGTTTCTACATACTTTTTAATAGTGTGAAGGCTATGGTCATGGAACCACATTGTCATTTTTGAAATCGGGCCTAAAGCTGGTCACGACAAGGTTCAAGTGACCAGTTACTTAAATGTGTAATAACCTTTGTGTGTTTGGTTCGCAGCCTACAATAAATAGGATTTAAGCCAATCTTGAGACATTGTGATTATGACAAAAGCCACAATCTAATAGCGTTAAGGCCTCCATAGGATAGTGCTTGTGGTTTGCACAATTTATCCCTCAAAGTGGGTAGACACTCATGTTATTGTCATGAACAAAGTGTTCCTGTTTTGGCTTTCCCACTAACACACATGAATCTAAAGGTAGAGTGGTAATAAGGAATACCCATAAAGGGTGGTTTACTATTCTCCAAGACTCCCCAAACACAGCAACAGCCTCTCCACATACATAAGGGCTTTCTCACGACTCTATAGTTAGAGAATGACCCATTCCTTCTCTTTTGCTCCCCTACTTCAAATGATGAGTGCGTAGGTCAAAAGGGGGTTTAATCAAGAGCAATGTCTCCCCACAATGTTTAGGTCATCCAAGGGGTCGGAAAGAGCATCAAGGCTTTTAAAAGCTAGGCACCTCGACTTTCATGAATATGGAAAGCGTACAAGTGCTCAACTTCTCGCCTCTTTTTCTTTCATGAGTTTGGATGATCTATCCCTCTTTTTGTGGCCAATGGGCGTCAAGTATGAGCTTTAACATGCATGCCAAATGACACTATATGAAACATTCAATTGGCAAGAATCACAAGGTAAAGTTGGCTTCAAGAATTGTGATACAATTCATGGGTGACAAACAGTGTAGCGCACTGTGTTGTGGGGTTCTACCCCACTAGCTGCACTACAGCATGTAGCATGTTATATGTTTTTTTTAATTATTTTTTGTTCTCTTCAGCGTCTTGAGCATTTCAACATGGTCCTCATCTTCGAATTCCATTATTTCAACCTCAAAATATTTTTTCAAAGTTCGTCAATATTCACATCGTACCAGTGAGTGGACCAATACTTGATTACGGTCAACCCTCATTGACTGGGGTTTATTGAGATTTAATTTTTTTTAAAAAAAAAAAGAAACTATGAATACTTATATTAAAATAGAAGCTTCAGTCATACGAGATTAATTTTGATTAATCAAGATCAGTTTATGACCAAAATTTTGGGATATTATAATATTACCCTCCCTAAAAAAAAATTCATTTTCAAAATTTGGTTGAAATATTTGCATATGCCTCACATCATGTTCAGCTAAGGTATGTCATTGGAATAGCTCTAGATATTTTGCTTTAATCTTGCTCTCTAACTCTCATGTTGCCTCCTTAGGCCTGTGGTGCTTCCATAGTTCCATAGTACCTTCGTTAATAGGATGTCTTTGTTTCTCAAGCTTTGAAATTTCTATCCAATGTTCTCACCGTCGCCTGCTAATAGGTTGTGTTGTTCTACCACTAGATGTCCCTACTATGAATGACATAAGATAGGTCTAATAACACTTCCCTAGCATAGACACATGGACCAAGTCTTGAACACCGAATAGGTCTAGTGTGAGCTCTAATTTGTAGGTGTTATCCCTAACCCTCTGAATGATCTCAAAGGGGCCTACTATATACCTCGAAGCTAGCTTACCCTTCATGCCAAACAACTTGACCTTTCTTGGACTAACGTAGAGGAAGACTTTATCGCCCTCTTGAAACTCCAAAGGACAACGTCACCTATCTACATAGCTCTTTTGGCGACAATGTGTTATAGTCAACCTATCCTATATGAGTTAGACCTTGTCATTAGTCTCCAAAATTATCAACACACCGGTAACCTACATTGCTTCCCGTACAGTGCTTCATGTAGAGCCATCTGAACATTGGCATGGTAGATTTTATTATATGCAAACACGGCCAAGTGTAAATGTTTGCTCCAATTCTCTTTAAAATCCAACAGGACCAACACTCATGCCCTGCGCGTATCCTCAAGAATTTCGATAACTCGCCCCAAACTATCTGTTGATTTGAGGATGAAAAGCGATACTCATTCCGAGCTTAGTGCCAAGCTTTCACTACAGACTCTGCTAGAACTAAGAAGTAAACCTAGCATCTTAATTAGATACAATGGATCTCGAAACACTATGCAGCCTCACTATCTCCCTAATCTAAAGCTCTCCTAGCCTATGTATTTGGTCTATGGACTTGATAGTTAGAAAATGCACTACCTTAGTGCGTCTATTTACCATAACCCACACTATATCCTCACCCCTCTGATTCTTTGGTAGCCAGTCACAAAATCCATGGTAATAGTCTCTCATTTCCACTTAGGGATCTATAATGGTTCTAGCAATCTAGAGGGCATTCTGTGCTCTACCTTCGCCTATTGATATGTGAGGCATCTGGCCACATACTACGCAACATCCTTCTTATTACTCTTCCACCGGTATGACTTCTTTAGATTTTGGTACATCTTTTCTTCACTTTGATGTATAATATACTTTGTGTGATGTGCTTCATCGAGAACGGTTTATCTCATATGGGCATCCTCAGGTACATAGATTTGTCCTCTAAGCCTCAATAGTCCTTCATCATCAATGTCGAACTTTAGGTGCCCACCCTGTGCTATTCCAACCTTAATTTCTAAGGCCTCCTGTGACAGGCTTAAGACTCAAATATACCTCGTAGTAACTTTGACTCACATCTGAAGGTCGATAGGAGGGCCCGATCTATGTTTGTAAATACTCTCAATTCATACTCCTCAATGATCTCCTATGCTTCCTCAATGATCTAGTATGCTTGCACTCTCTCTATTCCTAGCGTGACACTTCCAACTCAAGGCATAAGTCACAACGTTCGCTTTAATAAGGTGGTAAAGTAGATGAAAATCATAGACCTTTAGAAACTCAACCTAGTGTCTCTACTTCAAATTCAAGTCTTTATGTATATGTCTGTGTACTTGAGACGCTTGTGAACGGAATATAACTCAAATCTTTCCCCATACAAGTAATGTCACCATATTTCCAGGGCGAAGACTACGATAGCTAACTCTAAATTGTAAGTAGGGTAGTTCTTTTTTTGAGGTTTTAGCTATAGGAATGCATAGGCCACTACCTTACCTTCCTGCATGAGTTCTAAATCCAATCCATTTTGTGAGGCATCAATGCATAGAACATAGCCCAAATCACTCATGGGAGTTGTCAGGATAGACGCGAATGTCAACCACTTCTTCAACTCCTTAAAGGAATGTTCGCATTTGTCTGTCCATTCAAACTTCACTCCTCTCCTAGTAAGCTTAGTCATGGGTTCGCTCAGCTTAGAAAAGTCATGGGTTCGCCTTTAGTACTCTACAAGTCCTAAGAGACTTTTAATTTCGGTCACTATCTTGGCCGATTCCAGTTTATGACAGCTTCGACCTTGCTAGATCTACTGCTATCCCCTCTTCAGCAACTACATGGCCCAAAAACTTTACTATCCACATTTAAAACTCACATTTATTAAATTTGGCCCAAAACTCATTTGCCTTAAGAGTCTACAACAATGTCAACCAATGTTCTTCATGCTCAACAGAGATCCTTGAGTACACCAAGATATCATCAATGAACACCACGACAAATCTATCGAGGTACGATCTAAATACTCTGTTCATAAGATCATAAATGTTGCTAGTGCATTTGTGAGCCCAAATGACATCATGATAGACTCAAAAGTATCCCTATATCGTTCGAAAAGCCATTTATGAAACTTCATCTTCCCTAATCCTCAACTACTAATATTCGAACCTCAAGTCTAGTTCAAAAAAGTATGTAGCTTCGCTCAATTGATCAAATAGACTGTCGATTTAGGCAACAAATACCTATATAGTGGCTTTATTAAGCTTTCTATAGTCTATGGGGACTCCCAATGGTGACTCGATCAGCTTAGTGAATCATTTCTCCTTTAACTTATCTAGTTGTGTCTTCAGCTCCATTAGTTTATTAGGTGGAATGACAATGGTACTCGTATCTGACAATAACTCTATCTTGAACTTAATCTCCTGCCAGGGTAGCAACCCTAACAACTCCTCTAGAAATACATCCAAGAAGCCATTCATTCACAATAAGAATGTTAACTTGGTCTAGAGGTGTCAAATGTATTGCGATATAATAGTAATATAAAATTTGTCCTCTCCTTCAAGCATCCCAATAATGTCACTATTGTGCTTCTCAATACTCACAATAGATTTCCCTAGATACTAATCCACTCTCTCGATGGTAGTCTCCATATGAATATGACATAACGCGCCAAGCAATTCAAGTGAGGCTTAATGATAGGTCTAACAATCCATCCCCAAAATGACATCACAGCCATAGAAGGGCAATAACTCTAAGCACCCTATCATCCATCCTCGAATCATGTATGCATAAGTCTCAAGATAGTACGGTAGCTCTTATATGTGTAAAAACCTTAATATCCTTCTCTAGAGGTGTTGTGACTAGTTGTAGTCTATCCACTAAATCCATGATTATAAATGACCTAGAGGCACCTAAATCAAAACCAACTTAATGGCAACATTAAACAACAAGAATATACCTTCTACGACAAATGTTGACTTTGCACCATCCATTGCACAAACGTGAGCCTGGACTTGCCCTCTCTGCTGCTCCTGGGGCTAAGGCTATGCTTGGTGCTACTACTATTGTGGCTATTGCTGTTAAAGCTGGCACTATAGCTGCCAGTGCTACTAGGCTCCCCCAACCAGAAGGGAATTCTCTGGCTATTTGGCCCTACTGCTGCTGGCATGTGAAGCTTTGTCCTAACCTACTTACAATAACATTCACTAATTAGGGTAGCAATCTTTTGCACTTAAAGAAGATTATCACTAGCCAACAATTATGTCAACCTAATCCTTTACTTCAGCTTGGAGTACTCATGTCTAACACTTCATTATAGGAAATGGGTGCAAGCAATGTGTCTAAAGCTTTTGATTTTTAGAATATTACTAAACAATTCTCCAATAGAAAGAAGAGAAATCATTAAAGATGTTATTAAGTAATAGGAGAAATTTACTTAAGTAAGAGAAGAAAAAGGACAATAGATGAGTTAAAAAAAGAAAAAAGAAAAAAACAAATAATATAGGAAAGAAGAGAAATCATAAAGAAGATTATAAGTAATTGGTGAATTTCACTTAAATAGTACAGAAGAAAAAAGACAATAAATGAGTTTAAATAAAAAGTCAAAAAAAAAAACAACAAATGATATAGCTACATTCCCATGTCCCAAAATTTAAAAATAAAAGATTTAGACATATATATATATATATATATATATCGGAGTTTAACACCCATATTCAAGTCAAAGTAGCACACCCATAGTCAAGTCCAAGTAGGATGACTAAGCAAAGACCTCATTTTCATGGTGGAGAAAGGGACTCGACTTGATGGGTTATTATTGGGCATTATCTACAGTTGATGATGGCTACAACTACAAGAGGTGTTGATGAAGTGAAGACATGGTGAAGGGATTTCAAATGAAGCCGAAAAGAGGATCTAGAAGTGTGCAATGCAAATGTTTTTGCTTCAAAAGGAGTAGAGGCAAAATTTTGGAACAAGAACGATGACTGTCTAAGACCAAGGAGGGTGTAAGGGTTTTAATGAAAACCTTCAATGATACAATTGTTTTTTCAAAAATTGGCTATGAATTTCCAGAAAGACATTGAAGTGGAACTTCAACAATTTCTAGAGAGGTCTGTTAAGTTCGTTGTTCTAGGAATGGATCACGCTCTCCTCCATTGATAGAGGAAATATGGTTGCTCTTGAGCACAAGGTGGAGTTCAAACTGCAGTCCATGAGTTACAATGCAAGCAACGACAAATGCTATGCCACAATACCTAGATCGGGTGGTCAGGATCCCAATTAGAGTTAGGGTGCTCAACAACACCAAAAAAAAAAAAAAACCTGATTTTTGTGGTGGTTTACTCAATGACTTTGCAAATGGATCTAAGATAGACTTGGCCAAGTCGAAGGTCAAAGGTTGCTATGATGGTTTTCTTTTCAAAACATCTCATTCTAAGACTGGCCTCTTCATCTCTTCAATCTATCAAGACCACGGCCTCAATTTGAGAATGAAATCATCTGTCAAAACAAGATTAAGTTGGGGAAGGTAGCAATGCAAGTGCCAATAATTGATGGAGTTGTGTGTGAGATTGATGTGCAAAAAACTTGGCCAAAGAGTGTGTCAGAGAAGATGAGTATGACACTTTACACCAAATCATTTGGATTGCCCTTTGTCCACTTGCCCACACACACCTTATTTTTGTAGAAAACCAATTCATTGTGACAAGTATAAGGAGCTCCGAGGTTGTACTTTGTCAACTTGCCAATTCTCTCCATGTAAGCACACCCAACTGTAGCATTTTTTTTTCCTCCCCACTGTTTAGAATGACACAAATAAAGCAGCAATATTGGGGCTGCCAACCACTTTTGAGATAGTGCATTAGTTGTTGAATTCTTACAGCCTAGCTCAAAACAAATCTCAAAGTCATAACCAAGCAACTTAACCACACATTATTATTGTTTTAGTGTTGTCATACGCCGCTCTAACAAGTACTTTTACACAACGCTGATCAATTTGAATATGATTGTCCCAACAAGTAAGATTGCCACGTCCAAACAACCTCAACATAGCATTTCCTTAGCACATTTGGACCATGATTTCTTACACACTACTAATGCTTGATTAACAAATGCAACCTGCTTGCCTTTTTGAGTGAGAACCCCTCCTATTCCTTCATTTAAGCATCCAATTCAATCACAAATGGCTAATCAATATTTGGCATTGCTAAAATTTGTGTAGATGTCATTGCTTGCTTAAGAATTGTGAATACTTCATCCACCTCTTCACACAATCCAACTTTGTTTTTCTTTAACAAATTGGTCAATGGTCAAACTAAGATACCATCATTGTGTATAAATTACTTTTAATAACATGCAAGGCCAAGAAATTCACAAAATTATGAAACATTAGTAGCCTAGGCCAATCAATCATTGTTCCAATTTTCCTTTAAGCTACATATATTTCATGGGAGGTAATAATATAGCTCAGATACTCTAAAGTCTTGTTGCCCAAAATCACATTTGCTTATCTTAATTTAAAAAACAAAAAAAAAAAAAAAAGATGATGATGCCCACTATTTTAAAAGCTTTTTAAGCATGTAAATGATGCATGATCCGATTGGGACTATGAATCAATATATCCATGGAGTAGTAAAAATTTGACAAAAAATAGAATCCATAATAGCTTGAAATGCCCATTGCAATTGTTGGTGTTAATTTTTGGATGCTTCTTTATTTGAAAGCAAAGCTTTGGATAACTTGTCAATGGTGTTCTCCAATAATACCTTGTGAGTCACCCTCACTCCAAGTTCCACTTGACTCATGCTATCTTGAAGTCTTCCTAGCCCAGCTTCTAAATTCTCTACTCTTTCCTTATTGGTTGCCATTGTATGATAGCTCTAATACCAATGATAGGTCCCAATCAAAGCTAAATTATAATTGCATAAGTAAATAGGGTTTAGAATGAGAATAAACCAAGAGTTTGGACAAAAATGTGCTTATTATTGAATTTGAAAGAACTTAAATACGGAAAAGTCCAACTACTACAACTAAACTCAAGGCACATTTGCTAAAAGAAAAAAAAAAAAGACCACACTTGCTCAAAAGACTCAAACTCAACAACTTGAGCAAATGCAACTAATTAATAAATAACAAAACCACAACAAAATAGCCACTTCTGCAACAAAGCCTATTCTCATGCACGTGAATGTTGGCTTGGACTAATTTCTGACAGCTCATTAATCTTCGTTTTCTCATGCTCCATCACTAATTACCTATGAATCATGAAATCATGCATACATGCCTTCCTTAAACGTATTTTGGGCTTCTAATAGGAATGTGCTAAGAGTGTTGTGACTTAATATTTGTAACACCCCAACCCCCGTATCTCTCAAGCAATGTACATTGCCACCGTTCTCTTAACAGTGGACTTAACAAAACGGCGGGTCGGGCCGGTGCTACATTACAAGCGACACACACTTGTTCTTTTCTTTTCAATATCTCATGCCTTTGTACAAAATTCAAGAATACAA
>JAJIYU010017552.1:0-11634 GCA_030144865.1 Tinospora cordifolia | reverse complement strand
AGGTTTTATTTGTTTGATTTTCACTATAACTATAATTTATTTTATTTTTAGTGTGTTATCCCACAATTTGCACCCATAAATTAATTTTGAAATTAATTTATTTAATTATTTTGACAAAATTCTGGGGTATTACAGCTAGCTCTACCCTATCATTTATCTCTAGACATGTTGTAGATAGATTGAGACTTAAACCTCTTAGGGCACCCACCTGGCTCATGTTGAGTATTGCAGCCAGAGAACGCATTTACCCTAATCTAATTTGTGAGGATAATGCGCTAAGGTTGGGAGACTTTAAGACCATTATCAACCTTCGGATGTTAGAGTTCCTAAAGTTTGATGTTATACTTGGGATGGATTGGCTAGCCGCTTACTATGCGCATGTCGATTGTTTCACCAAGAGGGTGGTATTTCAAATACCAGCACAACCTGTTATTATTTTTCAGTGTAGTGTTTCTAATAAGTCAAGAACCTGAGGTGGAATGTCTACTTACAATGAGATTGATGCTTTAGCTAGTTTGACCACCATAGATGAAGAACCCTCGCAGATGAGCATTGATGAGATTCCTATTGTAAGAGATTTTTCTGATGTGTTCCCTGATAAATTATCCGGATTGCCTCCTAAGCAAGAAATTTATTTCATTATTGAAGTTATTCCAAAGACATATGTAATACCCCGTAACCTTGTGATCATGCTACGTCGCGAGTGGGCATAAAAAAATAAATAATAATAATAATAATAATAATAATAATAATAATAATAATAAAGTGATATTCTTGAATTAGCGAGAAAAAAAGTAGATATGATGAAATGTAGCATTTGAAAATATCATAAATTGGCGAAAGTAGTAATTGTAATTTTTTAATAAATTGATGGTTGAAACATATTCACATATATAATAGAAGAAGTAATATAAAATGTATAAACAAGGATAATGATATTGTAAACATATATAAACTTAAAATAGGGATAAAACAAATTAAAGAGATCAATACATATAAACTTATAAACTTATGATAAGAGTTAAATGAAATACATAGGTATAAAAAAATATTTATAATAAAGTCTTAATTAAATTAAAATGGTTAGCTGACAAAAAAAGGAAATAACGAAATCTAAAAAACTTGAAGAACCAGAAAAATCTGGTTCATCGGTGGAGGAAATTTCTGGGCAATTCGTGGAGTGGCTTGGCGGTGTTCTGTTTCTAGAAGACGAGCAAGATAAAAGGAAAGAAGAGGATCAAAGAAGCAGCCACGGTGATACATCTTCTGCACGGACGAAGGAGAAGCTGTTGCGCAGCGTGAGTGAAGGAGAAAAACCAGCCTGCTGGTTCATCCGTGCACGAAGAGGAAGGAGAATAAATTTGATGTTGCTGTCTGTGAGGAGATTTTGCGTGATTTTAGTGGGGTTTTCTGCTAGTGGACAGTGAAGAACAAGAAGAAGATGATGTAGTGAGGATTGGGGTCCCCGCGTACAAAACAGAGCAACGAGCTTGCTGCTGTTGCTGCCACTTTGGGCAAATCGAGCAAAGAAGAAGTTGTGCATTGGAGGAAGATTGGGCACGCTGCTAATGCTGGTGCTCTGTTTTGGGGAGATGAAAAACAATGAACAAGATGAGCTGCAGATTTGTGAAGGAAGAAGAAGATGGGGGCCGTGCAACTGCGATTGCTGTTGGTGTGTGTGAAGACAGGGACAACGGAAGTGAATTGGAGCAGAGATTGGAAACCGAAGGAAAGGTGAGGAACAGAGCATGAGTTTGGATATTGGAACGGCTGGGTTGAACGAACAAACGGGGGAGTTTTGCTTGTTGACGACCGTGAGGTGTGGATACGTGTTGCTGGTTTTGGGTCTAGTGGATTGGGATCTGATATGGGACATCTTCAGATTTGGTTTGTTTAGTCGAGCCGAAGACGAAGAAGATGGGAAACTGGTGGGGTGCTTTCTGTCCGTTTTCTGCATAAAGAAGAGGTCTGTGATAATGGGTTTGTGACAACAAAGAAGAGAAATTGCTGCTGTAACGGACTGAATGAAGGACACGACTGCTGTTGGGTTTGGGTGTTTTCGAATTTAAGACGCAAATTAAATTCTGGTGGTGGTGTTTTTGTTCTTTTGATGAGGTTTGGGTTTCGTTGATGGTGGTTGATCGTGATGAACCATGAGGAACGAACAAGAAGAATTAGATTCTGTTTTGTGGCTTTTGCTGGTGCATAAGAGAAGCTGATGGTCGTGGTGTTTGGATGGATGAACATAGAAGATAAGACGAAAATCTGGTGCGTCTTGGGTTCAAAGTGATGGAGAGGAGCTACAGAAAATTGTTATGTGTTTTAACTACTGGCCATGATATGTGTGTGCGTGATTTGGATCCGTGAACGTGAATAGAATTTCTGGACAGTGAATTGAGTTGCTGAACGTGAATCTCGTTGGATGTGAGTTCGTTGTTGATGTCGCTCGCGCAAAGACGACAATGCGAGGTATAATTTAAAATTTTAATTTTAAATAGTATGAAATTATTTTAAACGATTTTAGATATGAAAATAAAATGAAATTAGAAATTTAAAAATTTGAAGCAAATGAAAATTTAATAAATCAACTGTAAAAAAAAACTAGTTTAAAAATTTTATTTAAGAATTCAAATTAAATAAATTTAATATAAGATCATTTAGTAATTATTGAACATGAGGATTAATTGAAAAAAATTTAAATTAATTAATTTTTAAATTAGGATAAGTTTACAACTAAACTTAAAATATCTAGAAATCTTATTTTGTTCATAATTAAATTAATTATGATATTAATAAATTATTTAAATTGTGAAGATTAAGTTATTAGAAATGTAATTTTATAAAAAGGCTTGTAAGTAAATTATTAAATTGTAATTTCAAATTAAGAAAAAATTAGAGAAGCTAGAAATTATTTTAATTAGAATGTATAAAATTCTAGAAATTAGAAATAATTCAAAATTAGTTAAAACTAATATCTAGACTTCATAATTAGTTTAGGAAATATTAAGCTTAAAAATATTTTCAATAAGATTTAGTATGAAGTAAGAACTTAGAAATTTTTATTGATTGTTAGATTTCAGATTTGACAATTCTATAGCATCGGATTATTCAAGGAAAAGCAAGGAGCCCTGAAGATCGGCGAAACTAGGTGGGTGTGACTTCCTTGCTCATATGTATTACATGGATTTAAGATTCAAAGCATTTGATTTAATAGTTCTAAGTTATTGGAATTTTAGTAGGAAATTGATTGAAATTGTTTGGTCTATGTGAATGATAGATGATATATGATGGATTATTTAATTCATGCATAATAAGTTCATAACATGATCTTGCATTTGGATTTACTCAAATATAGCATGCATGACTAGAGGCATATGCATCTAGATCTTATTGTTTACTCATGCAGCTTATTATGCATGTTAACTTGCATGTATAGTTTACATTATTTTCCTAGTGAATAATGTGATGTTTGATGTGCTTGAAATTGTTTGTAAAATAAAAATAAGACGATGGTTTATTAAGAATCTACGAACCGGTGGGATTGTCAAGACGCAAAGTGGATCGTAGGTATTCCCACCCGGAGCTGCCTATGACAATTCGAAGTCTTTGGGAGACGATACGAGTCTAGATAAGTACTCTCTCTTAGGCTGTGATACTGAGATATGACTGATTTTAGATGGTACCAGTACCTGAGGCCTCTATGATTACGATTAGATTGGATCATAGGGAATACCGAGAGGCATCTCAACCCTCTTCCGATTTTAGACTTTGACCATAAACTAAATGAATGTTTGAAACGCCTAATGTTTGAAAGTGTTTGTAATGTTTTAGATTGGGTCTGTATAATGCATGTGATACGTAAGAATGATCCACTGGACTTTCGAGCTCACTCACACTTTATTTTTCAGGTACATTTGGACATTATAGTACTGTGACTCACATCTGAAGACTCACACTTTAATTGGACACCTCATGGGGAGGTAGTTCGGGATAGGTGGTATTGGAAGTGATATTTTGTAAATCTTTCTAAAATGATTTTCATGTATTTATTTGATTTTAAATTCAGTTGATTAGTTTTGAGAACAATTTTATATATTTAAAATTTTTATTTTAATACAAGTTTTTAAAGATTTTCGCTGTGTTATTTATAAATCGTTTGGTGAAATCTGGTAAATGTATTGAGAAATTATCTTGATTTTATTTTGTACGAGACATCTATCTAGACATTGACTTGCAAATGAATCATTATGAGTTTACTTTTAAAGAAAAAGAATTTTGACAGAAGAGAAATTTTAGTAGCATCTCGATTTTTAATGGGCAATGATCCACACGTGAGATGTAACGTGAATGGAGGTCCGGTTGAATATTGGGGTGTTACAACATAGCCCATTTTGATCCATCCATATCGAATGGCGCTTAAGGAATTGTAGAAGTTGAAGGTTCAACTAGAAGAATTGATAAGTAAGGGATTTGTTACCCTTAGTGTATCACCTTGGGGTACCATAGTATTATTTGTGAGGAAGAAAGATGGGAATCTCCATTTGTGTATCAACTTTTGACAGTTTGAACAAGGTGACAGTAACAGACAAGTGCCCTCTCCCTCTCATTGATGACTTGTTTGACTGCAACTGTGTTTTTAAAGATAAATTTGAGTTCTTAGTACCATCAGCTAAGGGTAAAGGAAGAGGATGTATAGAAGACGACCTTTCAAACTCGTTATAAGCATTATGAGTTCCTATTCATGCCATTTTTCATGACAAATGCCCCTGTGACGTTCATGGACCTGATGCAGAGAAGGTTTCTTCCCTATCTCGACTCATTTGTCATTATCTTTATTGATGACATCCTTATTTATTCGAAGACTATGGAAGAACACGCCAAGCATTTGAAGATCGCACTGCAGACTCTATAAGATCACCATTTATATGCTAAGTTTAGCAAGTCTGATTTCTGGTTGACAGAGGTTCAATTTTTAGGCCATGTGGTAGGATTCGTGGTATTTCTATTAATTCGGCTAAGATTGAGACTATTATTAATTGGTCGAGGCCTACCATAGTGATGGAAATCCATAGCTTTTTGGGTTTGGCATGCGATTATCATACATCTATGCAGAATTTCTCGAAGAGTGCTACACCAAGGATGAAACTTACCCAAAAGGATATGCCCTTCGTATGGATGGATAAGTATGGGGTGGCCTTTGTGGAGCTAAAGTGTCATTTGACATCTATGCCAATACTTGTCCTACCTGAACTAGGTCGTGAGTTAGTGATCTATACAAATGCATGTGGGACAAGTCTTAGGTGTGTATCAATACAAGGTGATCGAGTAATTTCTTATACCTCATGACAGTTGAAGGTACATGAAAGAAATTACCCTGCCCATGATTTAGAATTGGCAACATAGTGTTTGCACTCAAGATTTGGCGACACTATATGTATGGTGAGCATTTTACGCTTTGTTATGATCATAAGAGCCTCAAGTATTTGTTTTCTCAAAGAGATTTAAATAAAGGTAGAGGAGATGGATGGAGCTACTTAAAGATTATAACTTTACTATTGAGTGCCCTCCTGAGAAAGCCAATGTAGTAGCTGATGCGCTGAGCAGAGTACATGTCGAGACTGCTTGTATGGCTAAACATATGTCTCAGGAGTGGAGGATGGTTGATTTTGTGATAGTGATGAGTATCCACGAGACTTCAACTGAAACTAGAGTCAATGCACAGATG
The DNA here is from genome assembly GCA_030144865.1 of Tinospora cordifolia. Classification (NCBI taxonomy): domain Eukaryota; kingdom Viridiplantae; phylum Streptophyta; class Magnoliopsida; order Ranunculales; family Menispermaceae; genus Tinospora; species Tinospora cordifolia. Next base: position 5,909 of record JAJIYU010017552.1, on the reverse strand, counting down.
AGAGCCTATTCGGTGTTGCTTGCTAAGATCATAGAGGTGCAGCCTCATGACATTGATTAAGTGACATACCGAGAGTGGGTAGAGTTCAGTTCTTGTGTAGAGTGGTTGATTGACAATGATGGTGCACTGAGGTTCAGGGGATGATTGTGGGTATCAGATGACTCTCGCTTGAGATAGGGAGAGCTAGCAGAGCTACACCGCTCGAAGTATATCGTTCATCTAGGCACCAATAAAATGTATTAGGATGCTTGATGCACTTATTGTGGCTAGGGATGAAGCAAGATATTGTGCCCATTGTGCAGAGATGTGACACGTGCCAATAGGTTAAGGCTAAGCACCAAAGACCCAATGGTTTACTATACCCTTGGCTATTCTTGAGTGAAAATAGGTGCACATTACCATGGACTTTGTAATAAGGTTACCCTAGACTCAGTAAAGATATGATACTATTTGGGTCATTACAAACAGATAAGTCTGCTCATTTTCTCTTGATTCATACTAAAGATTCGATTGAGAGGCTAAGTAGATTGTATATCCGTGAGATTGTGAGATTTCATGGGGTCCCACTGTCCATTGTGTCTGATAGAGATGTTTGCTTTACATCCCCTTTTTAACAGAGCTTGCAAAATCAGTTGGGGACTAAAGTAAATTTGAGCACAGCTTTCTATCCACAAATTGATAGTCAGTATAAGAAAGTGATCTAGATTTTAGATGATATGTTTCATGCACATGTTCTTGATTTTGGTGGTAGCTGGAAGGATCATTTAGCGTTGTATGAATTTGCATATAATAACAACTACCAGGCAAGTATTGGTATGGTTATATGGTCGACCTTATCGATCGTCAGCTTGTTGGACTGAGGTTGGTGATATAGCAATTTTTTAGCCTACTTTTATATAAAGCAAAATGAGAAAATTCAACAGATCCATTACAACATGAAGGCTGCTCAAGATCGATAGAAGAGCTATGTAGATAACTGGAGGAAAATCCTTGAGTTTGATATTGGTGATCATGTATTCTTTCGAATTTTTCCTAGAAAGGGGCAGACTTGGCTTGACATTTCAGGGAAACTCGCTCTAAGATATATTGGACCTTTCAAGATTCTCAATAGAATAGGTCCTATTACATACCGATTTGCATTACCGCTTCAGTTAACAAGAGTACAAAATGTGTTTCATGTGCCAACGTTAAGGAAATTCTACCCCTACTACAAGAAATGACACCTACAACAACATGCAATATTCGTTGTCATACTCATACGACAACGTTCATGGTTATGATATTGATCAGGGTGTTGTTAAATGTTCAACTATTTATAACAACAGTCATGAGCCTGTTGTTGTAATGTGTTGTGTATCGGTCTAAAAACTAAGGTTACAACAACGTTCGCACGTTGTTAAATGCTTTAATCTTTTAACACATATTCGACAACGATCATCATGCCTATTGTCGTAAACATATTACAATGTGGAAACTCTAACATTTTAACAAGGGTCACATGATTGTTGTTGAAGGAGTCTTACAACAACAATCGCCTGTTGTTAACAATTTCAATAATTAGTGAAAACTCCAACCTTTCAACAACGGTCAAATGGGTGGTGTTGTATGTCCATTACAACAACACGTGTCTGTCGTGAAATTTTATCCATTCGACAATAATCATGTTGTTGTTGTTGTTGCAAGCAAGCTATAACAACAGGCGCCCGTTGTGAAAGCTCTAGTATTTCAACAACAATTATTTGTATGTTGTTATATAATGTTTGTTACAACGAAAAGTGAACATTGTTATATGTGTTAATTTTTTTAATCCTATAAAATAGTTTACTACAATATATATTACATATATTTACTTGTATCTGTATCTGTAAATTCATAATATAAAATAAACATTTTTCAAAACATATATTAAACATTTGTTTTATCATTTCAAAAATTCATTTAATATCACTTAAGAATAGTAAATTTCATAGTGTTAAACATACAATCCATCAAAAAGTGTAACTAGTATTTACACTACTTATCGTTATTAACCCTAATAAACAAAAATAAAAAGTTCTATAAGCAAAAATTCTTTTTGGAGGATCATCACGTCTCATCTTGATTACCTGTCCAAAAATTGCATAAAAATATATTAATATATTGATATAAAAGTAAAGTAATATAACCAATATTAAAGTAATGAGTGGCAACCTCTAGAAGATGTCAAAAATTAGAAAAAACCTTGGTGTGGTAAAAAAAATCTCTATCAAACCTGCCATTTAACATAGAAGAAATATATCAAAATATTTAAATCCTAGGTAATAATTGAAATTACAAAAACATACTTGTTTATAATAGTCTTATATACTTCTTTAGCCAAGCAATTGTAGTTTCAACAGCATCACTGAAGTATTAAATTTTAAATGTAAGCCTATATAAATCAACATCTTCATTCACTAACTTTACAACCAAAACTCTCCAACAATCAAAGCCTAGTGGAAAGCAATAGACTTTAGTTTTAGGATCTATAGAAGAAAATCTTTTCTCCTGCTACAACTTCTTTATCTCTTTCATTTTTTAGATGTCAATCCAATAACTCATATCTAGCATTTTCAGAAGGCATTTTTTCATGTGTGGGCTTGCTACCCTATTGTGACTATATAATACATGAGCAAATTAAAGATAACACAAGCATTATAAGAATAAAAATTTATAATCAAAGTTGGGTTCAAAATATAGTTAACTTGTGTTGTTTGAGCTTTTAAATTTATCATATTCATGTCTCTTTCATTTTGGCTTCAAAGCTATTCAATCATATCATAAAATATATTTTAATATATATATATATATAAGTACTAATTAAAATTGTAAAATAATAAACCAAACAAAATTTAACTTTGAAGTATGGATCTATTTTTTATCTATGTGTAGCTAAATATATCAATTCCTAAATAAAACAACAAAAAGAAGTCAATAGCAACAATTAATGTTTCTAGTTACACTAGAAAATGAATTGATGGACAAAGAATGAGCTATTGAAATTGAAGAATATAGAAAATTAATTATTTTTACTTGTTGCAAATCATAAAAGAGATCAATTATGTTATAGAATTTTAATGTTGACCATCAAAAGGAAGTAAGAATCTAAACGAATATTATAACTAATTAACTACTTGCTCATTTTCCTTTCTTTTTCTTTTAATAGTTAAGTGTAGTGCTCAATAATAAAATATTGATAGCAACCAATTTATATTGACTGGATTATTAAATAATCTACAGTAATAGATCATTTGTGGTACCCTCATCATGATGAAATTAACTAAAAAAAAAAAAACAATTGAAATTGCATGATGAATACAATATATTAGCTAATTAAAAAAATTCAAAAATTAAAGTTACCCAATACATATATTAGCTAATTAATAAAATTTCTAGTTAAATAAAGACATTTATTCACTTGGGAAAATTTGTACAAGGAATTCAGAAATTCCAAGTTCTATTAAATAACTAAATGCTCATTAGTTTTCTTTTTTTTTTTCTGTTAGGTAGTGGTTGAAAGACATCTCATTCATGAGATCCTATATATGAAGAAATTTGACTATGAAACCAATATTTTTCTATGAAAAGAGTCAATAGGACTCTAAAGGCTGATTGGAGAAGAAGGATGTTGACGGACGGTTGGAGAAGTTAGAGTTTTCGAGTATAGATTGGCTTAGGTTTAAACATGTGTGTGTATCTCATCAGCTTAAAAATAAATTTGAGTGCCAGCTATTTCAAAAGATAGTGAGTGTGGAAAAGAGAATACGGATTCCAACACATGTAGCGTTTCATCTCCACGTGATGACAGACGAGGTATACAAGTTGATTTCTTTATTTAGCTTTAGACCCACTTTACTTTTATATTCCAAATACATACCCCCTAGGCACTTGCATTTTTCCCTAAGCAAATCTATCTCTAAGTAGATGTTCTTAATAAATATAAATAAAAATTTGGAGCAGAGGATGAAATGATAAAGCCACACTTTTCATATATATATATATATATGTGTGTGTGTGTGAAAAGTGAAGATTTGTGCTGCTAGAGACTAGAAACCAAGCTATCAAGCTATTGCTATAAGTCCAATTCCTAGTCTCCTTTAAACTAATGTATAATTATAATTAAAATTCTACCTAGCTAGTTAATCGTAAAACTACTAAATAATCACAAATTAAAAATTCTACGTAGCCTGCCCAAACTAAATTTCCAGTCAAAATAAAATATAGTTATTCTATTAGAGATGGAAGTTACATCAAAATTCATGGGCCATTACTTTTTCCTCCTACTAATTGATAAAGGGAAAGGAAAAGTTTGAATTGCAACTCTTAAGGGTGATAAGATCTTTCGTCTTATCCTCAATAGCATTTAAACAAACATAAGGGTGACATCTTTCATCTTATCCCCAAGACAAAATAACTTTTATTATGCAAAAACCAAATAAAGAAAGGAAGATTCCTAAAAAATTCACATCAAATCCAATCATAAGCAGTCTACCTAAATTAACAATCTCAAAGCTATCCGCCAACACCTCCAAACAAAACAGCAAGCAAAAAGGTAAAAACCCAAATTTTGTCGAAACTTAATATTGAGAACCACAAATTCAACAACTCCACGGCATGAAAAATAGAGAAACAAAACAAAATCTAGAAAATCGTAATGATCGAACCACGTAAACCACCTCCAAAACCAATGTAAGAAACACAAATAATCAAAGAAAAGGAAATATAGAAATTAAACGTAAACCAAACCTTTTCAACATAAAGGAATGCATTCAAATAAGAAACCAAAGAAACCAAGGGAACAAACAACAGAAGAGCATTGATAACAATGATCAAGCCAACAAAAGATCATAATGGAACAAACAGATTAACAAACAGTAGATGGCATTGATAGCAGAGACCAAAGAAACTAATGGAAGAAAGGCACAAGCAATATGCATTCGAAGAAGAAAAGTTACCAAATTGCATTCGACTTCACGAGAACTCATGATGTTCGAGAAGACAGAGGAGCGTAACAAACAAGAAAGAAGAGAGAAAAAATGCTAAGAGGGACAAGACGAAAATAGAGATGATAAATCCGGCAAAGTGGCAGCAAGCGGGAACCCAAAAAAAGAAGTGAAAGCAAAAGGAAATCTCACTTAGAGGCAGCTTTGTGTTTAATTAATTTATTAAATTTATTTTTTTGAAAGAATTAATTATACTTTTATTATGTATATTTTCTTATAACAGTCAACAAAACCATTGTAATAGTTATTTATAGATGCCATTCAGAAAAAAAATGTTGCAATACCTTATACCTTTTTTACAACGGTCGGCCATTGAACGTTGTAGAATAAGCTTTTTGATAACATGCAGTCACGATTGTTGTTATAGCATAATACAACTTACACACACTTGTAATAACCTTTTCAACAATCATCTTTGTATGATTGTTGTTGTAGGCTTTTAATGTAAGCAATTTTACAACAAACATTTTATGTGCATTGTCATTTATGTTTTATTACAACAGTCATTTGTTGAAAACGTGTTAGTACCCATCTAAGCCCTAAAAATTTATATAGTAATTAAAACTCGATACATAGGGGGTATACTTATTGCCACTAAAATTTTAGTTGATGGGTACTACAATGTCCAAAATAAAATTATGAACTCAATGACATTAAAATTAAAATTTTTGAAGGTCAATTGATATAGTAAATTTGCATTTATGCACTATGAGGATTAATAAAAAATATATATATATAAAGTTATATAATATTAAATAACAAAAAATGTTACATAACTGTCGGGACCCCTTCCCTAGGATGAAGGGCAAACCGACCGGCACAGTGCCCCAACAAACCCGCTCGCAAGCCGAGCTTGCCAAGACACTGTTAAGCCTCGACATACTACAC
>JAJIYU010017551.1:0-11643 GCA_030144865.1 Tinospora cordifolia | reverse complement strand
GTGTCGCTTGTAAAGTAACTCGTCCCAACTCGCCAAATGGTTAGGTCCGCCATCCAAATATGGCGGTTATGTCCAAAACTCAAGGAATTGGGGGTTGGGGGTGTTACATTGGTGTTCTACTTTTAGTAAGCATTTAGAAACATGTTAGCCACGTCTCTTTTCATCCTTCTCAACTAGTAAGCCTTTCTAAGATTCTGGTACATCTTATCTCCACTTGGATGCATTGTATACTTGGTCTGATGAGCCTCATCTAGTATGGTCTGCTTACTCTGTCCATTTTGAGGTACACATATCCTTTCCCCAAGACTTAGGATATTCTTAGCATCTAACCTAAAGTCAGCATGTTTGCCCTGCGTAACTCCTTCGATCAAACTAGTAAGCCATTCGTCTTGCCTTTGTTCATCCCTGATCTGGTGTAGAAGATCTGGTTGGTAAGACATGGTGTAGAGGTAGGCTTGCTTTTCATTTAGAGTCACACCCAACCTAAAGTCATTAATCAACTGGTACATCTGGCCTTTTTCTTCGTCCTGTTTGTTGAACTTCTTACTCAAGGCATCGGCCATGACATTGGCCTTCCCCAATGGTAGTGTAGTTGAAAATCATAGTCTTTTAAGAACTCCATCCATCTCCATTGCTTGAGGTCCAACTCCTTCTGGGTGTAGATGTACTTCAAGCTCTTGTGATATGAAAACAGATCAAATTTCTCACCATAAAGGTAGTGTCTCAAAATCTTCAAGGCAAATACAATGGTTGCTAACTCTAGGTCATGAGGAGGGTAGTTTTTCTCATGGACCTTCAGCTGTTGCGAGGCATAAGCTACTACTTGTCTTTCTTGCATCAATACTGCTCCCAGTCCACTCAGTGATACATTAATATAAAGGGTAAAGGTAACACCATGGGTTGGAGTGACTAGGATAGGGGTCATAGTTAATCTCTTCTTCAGTTCTTGGAATGATTGTTCGCACTTCTCATCCCAATTGAACTTAACTCCCTTCCTAGTTAGATTGGTCATAGGTTCTACTAGTTTAGAGAAGTCATGGATGAACCTTCTATAGTATCTAGCCAGGCCTAAGAAACTCCTGATCTCTATAACTATCTTTGGCTGCCACCAATTCATGATAGCCTCCACCTTTTCTGGATCTATGGAGATGCCTTCCTTTGATACTATATGGCCAAGGAACTTGACCGTCTTCGTCTAGAATTCACACTTGCTAAAATTGGCATATAATTGGTGCCTTCTGAGGGTCTCCAACACTATTCGCAAGTGTTCCAAGTGTTCAACTTCTGTCTTTGAGTAAATCAAGATGTCATCCAGGAATACCACCACAAACTGGTCAAGATATTATCTAAACACTCGGTTCATTAAATCCATGAATCCTACTAGGGCATTGGTCAAACCAAAGGGCATCACGGTGAGCTCAAAGTGTCCGTATCTCGTTTTGAAGGCCGTCTTGTATATGTTGGACTCCTTGATTCACAACTGATGATAACTCGACCTAAGATCAATCTTTGAGAAATGAGTGCTCATATCAATTGATCGAATAGGTTATCAATCCTTGGTAGTGGGTACTTATTCTTTACTGCAGCTTGGTTCAGCTTCTAGTAGTCGACACATAGTCTCATGGAACCATCTTTCTTCTTCACGAAGAGTATAGGAGCTCCCCAAGGTGACTCACTTGGCCTGATAAAGCCTTTCTCCTATAGTTCATTGAGTTGAAACTTCAACTCGATTAGTTCTACTAGTGCCATTCTGTAAGGAAGTATGGCTATAAGGTTGGTTTTAGGGTGAAGCTCAATCTTAAACTCTAATTCTCTAGCAGGTGGTAGTCTGAGTAAGTCGTCTGGAAACACATCTTCATACTCACTAGCCACTGCTAGGTCTTGGAATTTCTTTAATTCAATAGGTTCCTCTTCAGAGAGTTCTTTGAACTCATTCTTTTGCCTTAAGAAGTTCATCATGGCTAAGCTTGGACTCCTCAATAGTCGTTGCATATCCCCATTGATTCTATACATTTCCCCAGAAGGTAGGGTTATGGTCACTCATTTCTTAGGGCAATCTATTTGGGCTTGGTACTAGGCTAACCAATCCATCCCAAAGATTACATCATAGCCATTGAAAGGTAAATTACATAGATCAACTGTTAAGAGTTTATCCGCAAACCTTAGGTCACAACTACACATTATTTTTGAAGTCACAATAGTCCCCATTGGTGTGGACACCATCAAAGTCATGGGTAGTGTTTTTGTCACAAGTTGTAACCTATCAGCTAATTTCTTAGAAAAAATGATTTTGAGACACCCGAGTCAAACAATAGGTTCACAACAACATTGAATAACAGGAACATACCTTCCACGATAGGGACTGGGTCTTTGTGAGTCTCAACAACAAACATTCTCGCCTAGTTCTAACCATAACCGTGGTTCTACCATGATTGGCATTCTGTTGCTATTGCTTGACTTGAGGATGATTGTTTTGACCTCCTCCTTGAGTGTTCTGATGTTCCTAGAAGCCTGAGCTAGTGTAGTCAGGCAATTTCTTACTATATGGCCTCTCTGCTTGCACACGTAGCACAACCCTTGTCTTTGTGGTGCATTCCCACCATTCTTACTTTTCTTTTGAGCCCCTTGATGATTTTCATTCCCAAGCCTCTTATTCTTCCCCTTCAACCTTTGTTTCAAGTTGAGTTCCTGTTCTGGAGTTAGAGCATTTTCCACGACGTCTTTGTAAGTTTTCAAGTCCAGAGTCTTTACTATCTTTCGAATCTCCATCTTGAGACCCTGTGTGAATCGATTGACCTTCCTTTTCTCCTCCTTGATTAGATCTAGTGAGAATTTGGCCTGTTCAGTAAATTTTCTCTCATATTCTTCTACAGTCATGTCCCTCTAATTCAATCGAACAAAGTCTTCCTATAGCTTGCTCAAGGTTGCTTCTAGAAAAAAATTTTCATAAAAGATCTCTGTGAAGTTCTCCCACCTCATGGCATCAATATCCGTATTAGGGTCCATCCTCATCATTTGCCACCAACTTTTGGCTAGTCCTTTGAAGTGGTGCATGGCTAGTGCCACCCATCTTAACCTAGTTACCTTTAGTACATTGAGAATTTCCTCCATCTCTTGGTACCAATGGTCCACCGAGATGCAATCTCGAGTACCATCAAATTAAGGAGGATGGAGCTTCTGTAGCTCTATCAGCATCTTCCTCTGTTTCTCATCCTCCAATCCCTCTTAAGTCCTATGATGTTTGGGATGTTGGGCCACAGGTGCTGGCTGTTGAACTTGGATAGGTTTAGGTACTTGAGGTTGTGTTGCCTCCTAAGGGATTATCAGTGTAAGTGCCTTCAATAGTTGATCCAACACTCTTTGCGACATCTCATTCATCGTGACTTCCATCCGTGCCCTCCATTCCAACAGGCAGTTCCTGTTTCCATGGCTTGGTTTCATCAGAGGTGGTGGATTGAGTAGCGTACCTTCTTGTTCTAACCATTCTCTATAAATTTAACACCTTGTCAATATTTGCCTCATCAAATGTTCATACGATCATGACTCTAGATTCATGTCTCTAGGTTCTTGATTTGTTTAGTGGCCTAAAGGTTTTTCTTCTAGGTTTATTTCATGCATGCGTACATGATTTGTTCTCAAAGCAAATAAGGAGTAAAACATGCATATCACACAATCATACAATCAAGCTAGCATAACAAGGTTCCAAGCTTCCACCAAAGCTTTCAACTTCAAGTGTCACATACCACTCTACCCTTTCCACTTAGGTTTTCACCAAGAACAGAATCGCACCCAACCAATTTTGCAAATTGTTCGATAACTAAGGTTTCCAAGCCCACTATACTCCACTGTCCCATACTAGTGAGCATAGAGAAACCTATTCTGCCAGAGTTACCGATCATTCACCACACATGGTACATCACTCTTCGAGTCTAGGCTTCCTCCATACCCCCGAATTCCTATGCATCCCATACTACATAGAAACCGAAAGATACAGAAGCTTCCTAGTTTGTGTCCTGATTAAACAAATTTCTATGTTCACACAAGTTTCAGTCTCTAGCCTATGCCTTAGATATTTATGCTTGTGATCCACTATGCCACCCATGGCTACACCACATTCCTACCTAGGGTCTTCCCTCTGGACCTAGGGTTCAATCTGGTTGACTCACAACCTCTATCTAGTCAAGATACCACATTTGGCATCTTTTCCGACTTCTATTCACTTTCTTGCCCTAATTTTTCACCTTCTAATTTTCTTTTATAGAAAGTAAGAGTGTTCTTCAACTCTGACTACTCATGTAAGCTAGTAGGACAACCTCCAGATCGGGTGACGAGACCGAAGTCTGCTTAGCAACTGCGGTTTTTAGGACAGAATAACCCACCTCCCTTTCAATGTTTAGCTTTACTGGGGACAAGGCTTACCCACTATCAGCTCAACTTATAGTCTTTGTATCCAAACAAAACATTTTCAAAACATATCTTGCCTTTTTGAAAACACTTTCTAAAACAATTTCAATTTTCAAAAATAGAAGGTAGGCATTAAAACAACTCATTGTGAAACCCCAATTTGAGTTTCTAAGTCTTGTCAAGCAACTAATGTTTGACTTTCTATTTCTAGCCTAATCAACACATGTTTAGGCTTGACTTTCTATTTTTAGCCCAAGGAACCTAAAGCCTAGGTTCTGATATCATGTTTATAATACCCCAACCCCTTAGACTTTCAATTTGGACTTTATCATAAGGTGGGTCGGGCCAGTGTTACTTTACAAGTATATAACTTGACTTTCTATTTCAATTATTTCATGCCTTAATTGTATTTAAGAGTACATAACTTAAATTAAGGAATTTAATAAGGCAATAATACAAGAAATAAATGAAATTCATTAACTCTATTAATTGAATAAAATTGAGTACGTAGTTCAATCTTGAAGAAAAACTATTATAGCGGAAAATTCAAAACTTGGGCAACATGCTATTACCTAGAAATTATAAACTTTCAAAAAAAAATCTAACTAATATTCATGGTTTTCATGTAATTCAATTTCTTGAAAAATAGAAGGAAAGAGTGAGCATATAGCCCCGTGCATCTTTCTAAACATTTAAATCATTATTTCAATTCAAATAAACCAAGCATATCAAAAACTTTTGTACATTAGGCGATTGAAACAAATTTCTTGTTTATAGTTGACATTAAGACCGAAAGAATTTTAATCTCTGTGTTCCACATCGTTGGGAGAGAGAATCACTCTTGGAAACTCAAACCCTAATATCTATGAAGTGGGATCACTCTTGGAAACCCAGTTCAAAATCATCAATGGCAAGCCCGCAAACTGGATTGGGGTGGAACACACACAATGACACTATGCAGCCTATCATCGCGTTGGTATATGGTTATAATCATTATTTCTTTTCTTAGTGATAAAACACACAATATTGGATTAAACCATCAATATAATATGTACATAACATGAATTATTAAACATTCATCCATGGCACAATTCATACATATTATGCATTATTATTCTTAATTTCTAAACATGCATAACATGTATATTCATGGCACACAAAATAAATAAAGCACGCATATTAAACCATATATTTAAACAATCAACTTCAAAACATCATCACACATGCAAGACTTATTCAAATTAAAATAAAGAAGTAAAAGTTAGAAATCACTTCCACCTTAAAAATAAATCTCTTTTCCACGCCTCTGAAATTTGGTAGAGCTTAGTTACTCCAAAACTTCTAAACACTCAAAAACGCTCAAGAACACTTCAAGATTACTCAAGAACTAAGGGAATTTCCAAGAAGAAGGCCAGAGAGAGTCAAGAGAGACTAGTATGCTCTTGCTTTGGGATGAAAAGAATGGGAGCACTAGGGGTCTTTTATATAGAGTTTAGGGAATGAAAATCAGTAACTTTAGGCATTTTTGATATAGAAATTTTCTATTTTTATTGGGTTTTGGTGGCCCAAATCCTAACCATGAGTTTTAGGGATTTTTGGTGTATTTTTTCAAATTTCTTCTTTCCTTTTTTTGGTTTTTTCCTCATTTTTTCAATTTTTGTTGTTTTTTTTTTTAATTTCTTGGACTAGCAGATCTTGGCCGCACAATCTCAGTGAAGTTGTTAAAATTGTGCAGCGCGCATTTCATGCGCATGCACGAATTCAACGATTTCGTAGTATTCATGCGCCCCTGTTTCCTTTCTCTTTTTTTTCGTATATATATGTGCAGGTTATATATTATTCCATAAAGTATAAATACAGTAATTATTATTATTATTTTTAAATAATTACAAATATATATTACACAATGTTATAAACAAATGTTAAAGTTTTCATTTTTATAATTTTATGCTATTATACATTCAATTATTTATGTAATACTATTATAAATTTATATTTATATAATGATGTACTTATATTAGATAAATATAAGCATACAATATTTTTTTTAAATAAAAATGTTAAACATCTACACTTACATTTTATTATTTATACATCTCTATATACATAATCTTATAATATGATATTATTTTAACACCCACGTATTATTCATACACATTTTATATAATATTATTTTTACAACCATAACAAATATTTTTATATACTTGTATGTATCTAATTCATATATCCGTGTATATATATATATATATATGTGTGTGTGGTGTGTGTGTGTGTGTGTGTGTGTTTTTATTATTTATTCTCGGATACCAAGGTTTTCTAATTAATTTAATTTATTTCATACTTTAAAGTATACACAGTTTATATCTGAAAATGAAATATTTTATTTGAAATTTGTACAAAATTCTTAGGTGTTACACCCCAACCCCCAAGAGACAGGTTTAAGCTCAACCACAAGGCGAGTTGAGTCATATGTTACATTTACAAGTACAGAATTTGCATCTCAATTCCTTTATTCTAATACTTATTGAAATGCTCATAAATACACTTCCATTGAGTTTAAAATTCAACAAGATAATACAAGTGAATAAAGGAAAACTTCAAACTATTTATTTATAAAATTTTAAAAAATACATTATTGAATTTATATAATCAAAAGAAAGAGTAAGTAACTCTAAAATTTAAAACAAAAATTTAGTGGAAGGCTTTAATTCAAAATTTGGGGCACTTTCAAAAAAGGAGACTTTCAAAAAAATCTATAGTCTTCATGAAATTTAATTTCTTGAAAAATAGAAGGAAGGGGTAAGCACATAACCCAGTGGATCATTCATTAAACAACTAAGTTACTAATTCAAATGAATAGCACATCCAAATTTAAACACTTTCATGCATTAAGTGATGCACACAACTTTTTGGTTATAGTTGACGTTAAGACTAAAAGTGGTTTTACTCCCTTGATATTCGTAATTTAGATACCTCTCTTTAGGGTGGAAAGACATTTCTTTGTCGTTTTCCATTAGATGCCACATACAAGTATCCCTTAGTTGTGCCACGCAACCACACACTTCAAGCATATGTTTAGAACACCCATAACACCCATGTGGGTTATTATGATAGTATGTGGTTCTTATCTTCACTTTCTTATGTTTAAGATCAAATAATCATGAAAGAAGTTCAGAATACAAATTTTAGAATTTTAAACAACTAGGAAAGCATGAAAACATCACATAGCATGCTTGAAACATTGAATTAAATCCTAAACATGGATTTTAAGCATGAAATGCTCTCATGAGTAATTAAAACATAAAAACATGCTAAACTAAAATTAAAATATGATTAAAAATAGTGAAACTAAAATAATACATGCTGAAAATTAGAATTTAAACAAGTCCAAATATGCTAGAAATTTAAAATAGCAAAGTAGAGATTTAAGAAATTTCTTCCATCTTAATCCGAGTTTCTTGTTGAATTCGACAGAGGTTCCCCTTATCTATCACTTTCAAAACTTCAAGAACTTTTAACCACTGACAAAAACCACTTCAACAACTTTCTAAAATACTAAAATAAGAACTCCTCACACAAGAAAAAAAAAAGAGGGTGAGAAGAGGTACCAAGAAAAGGGCTTGGAACAAGCAAAGAGAGAAGTATCAACTCTTTGCTTTGGGATGAGAAGAATGAGAGCATGAGGGGGTTTATATAGAGTTTCATGAGCATTAGAAGATGGTTTGGGCATGCTCACACTAGGAAACCTTTCCATTATTCCATGGGGACGTTTTAGAATGCACATATTGAGTGTGCACACGATTTAGAATGTGGGCTGATTTGGTTTTTCATTTCTAGTGTGAACACAAGATGTAAGCGTTATTCGATTTCCTATTTATGTGTGAACACAAAAAGGATTTATAATACTTACTATTCTTTGTTTGAAAGTTAATTTAGGTGTGATATTGTGAGTAAGACAACTTTCCAATATGCTTTGGTAAATGATTCCTTTTCTTATGCACACCAAATCAACAAGATTTTGCAATCTTCTATTTTGAATTAGAAACTACTAATCTTGTTCCTAATGTGTTTAGAAATATTTTTCAGCAACTTCTATTCTTGGATTAGAAACTTCTAATCTTGTTCCTTGGGTGTTTGTAAACATTTTTCAACAACTTCTATTCTTGAATTATAAACTTCTAATTTAGATTATTTGGGATGTTTTGGTGTGTAGAGCATGGTGTATGTGATCACATCATGGTGCACATGGAATCATTCATTTATGGTTTCTTAATATTAAGTAGGACGTCTCATAGGGTTGGCATACCTGATCATTTTCATGGTGCATGAGATCATTCTACGTGAACTCAAATAAAGGAAACGTCCCATGGAGCTTAGGGTAGGGTGAGGGTACACATGATCATGGTGTTCCACTCATGTGACTTGCACATGTTCAAGGTGGTCATGACTTCATGGGTTCACAAAAATCAAATAAAAATTAATATCTCCTTATTCACAAGGAATTATGATTTATAACCTATAGTTTTAGTATCACATGTACCTAATGCAAATTTTAAGGTATGGTTTGACCTAAGATGATTTTCCCTTATAAACTTTCCTTATTTAAGACCCACTGAGGTCACTAAGCAAATGAAAATCTAAATCTTGCCCAATTGTTCTGATTTTTGGATAAGTCATTCATTTTGTTAGTTCATGTTATTTCGTTTTGTTTCGGGTCATTTCAATCCCCCGAAGTACCCTAAATGCCAATTCATTTCTAATGAAAACCCTGACCTTGACCAATTGTTCTAATTTTTGAAAATGTTGTCCCATTAGTTGGTTCGTGTCACCTTATTTCATTTCAAGTTGTTTTGGGTCCCTAAGGGCACTAAATGAGAGTTTTGGAACCTGCCAAATTTAGCCTTGAA
Organism: Tinospora cordifolia; assembly: GCA_030144865.1. Classification (NCBI taxonomy): domain Eukaryota; kingdom Viridiplantae; phylum Streptophyta; class Magnoliopsida; order Ranunculales; family Menispermaceae; genus Tinospora; species Tinospora cordifolia. The sequence continues at coordinate 2,332 of JAJIYU010017551.1, read as the reverse complement.
ATGAGTCATATTTCATTTTGCACATAAATTTTACTAAATAAATGATAAATTTCATTAAATTGAGTACAAAAAATTTAGGGGTATTATACTAGACAACTCTCTCAAATTACCCATCTGTCTGAGGGTGGAATGTAGTACTCATGGTGAGTTTAGTGCCCAATTCCTTTTGTGGACTCTGCCAGAATTGTGAGGTAAAGCAAGATTCTCTATTAGATACTATAGTTTTAGGAACACCATGAAGCCTTACAACCTCCTTCTCATAGAGTTCCCCTAATTTGTTGACTTGGTCTATGGATTTGATTGGCAGGAAATGAGCCACTTTAGTGAGCCAATGCACAATCATCCAAACAATATCTTCTCCTTTTTGGTTCTTGGGTAAACCACTGACGAAGTCTATGGCAATGTTATCCCACTTCCATTTGGGAATAGGGAGTGGTTGTAACATTCTAGAGGGTTTTAGTATTCTATTTTTACTTGTTGACAAGTTAAGCATTTAGCAACATGCTTAGCGACATCTCTCTTCATTCCTCTCCATAAGTGAGTCTTTCTGAGGTTCTGATACATCTTATGTCCACCTAGATACATCGTGTAACTCCTTTTATTATGCCCACAAGCTACTTGTCTTGCCTCTATTCTTCCTTGATCTGATGCAGTAGATCTGGTTGGCAAGACATGTTATAGAGGTAGGCTTGTTTGTCATTCAAGGTTACACCTAATCTAAAGTCTTTGAACAGTTGGTACATCTGGCCCTTTTCTTCCTCCTATTTGTTGAACTCTCTTCTCAAGGCATTGGCCAGCACATTGGCCTTCCCCGGATGGTAATGTAACTGAAAATTGTAGTCCTTGAGGAACTCCATCTGTCGTTGTTGCCTAAGGTTCAACTCTTTTTGGGTGTAGATGTACTTCAAGCTCTTATAATCTAAAAATAGATCAAATTTCTAACCATAGAGGTAATGTCTCCAAATCTTCAGGGCAAATATAATGGCTGCTAGCTCTAGGTCGTGAGTAGGGTAGTTCTTCTTATGGACCTTCAATTGTCGCAAAACATAAGTGACTACTCGCTTCTCTTGCATCAAGACTGCTCCTAATCCACTTAATGAAGCATTAGTATAGAGGATATACGTAACACCATGAATTGAAGTGACTAGGACAGGGGCCATAGTCAATCCCTTCTTTAGTTCTTAGAATGATTTTTCACACTTCTCATCCCAATCGAACTTAACTCCTTTCCTGGTTAACTTGGTCATAGATGCTACTACTTTGGAGAAATCTTGGATGAACCTTCTATCGTATCCAACCAGTCCTAAGAAGTTTCTAATCTTTGTAATTGTTTTTGGTTGCTTCCAATCGATGACAGCTTCCACCTTTATCAAGTCTACAGAGATGCCTTCTGCTGATACTAAGTGACCAAGAAACTTGACCGTTTTCATCCATAATTCACATTTGCTAAACTTGGCATATAATTGGTGCCTTCTATGGGTCTCCAACACTATCTATAAGTGTTCTAAGTGTTCAACTTCTGACGTAAAGTAAATCAGGATGTCATCCACGAATACTACTACAAATTGTTTAAGGTATTGTCTAAACACTCGGTTCATTAAATCCATGAATGTTGCTAGGGCATTGGTCAAACCAAAGGGCATCATGGTGAACTCAAAGTGTCCATATCTTATTCTGAAGGTTGTCTTGTGAATATCAGACTCTCTGATTCTCAACTGGTGATATCCTAACGTAAGATCAATCTTTGAGAAATAAGTGGCTCATCTCAATTGATCAAAGAGGTCATCAATCCTTGGCAAAGGATATTTATTCTTCATTGTAGCTTGGTTTATGTAATACCCCAGAATTTTGTAAATTAATTTCAAAGATTTTAATAAAATTTTGGGTGCAAATTGTGGGTTGGCACATGAAAATAAAATATATTAGAGATATAGAAAAATTAAGCAAATAAGACCTTAATTTGATAATTAAATCAAAATTAAGGTTTAATAGAATTAATTATAAAATTTAAGGAATTGCTTAAGAAATAAATAGAAATAAAGTATATACACATATTTGCTAATATGTGAATGAATAAGGTGTGTGTTAACATAATAAATGTTAATACTACACATTATGGGAATAGGTACATCGAAAAATTTATACAATTAAATAAAAATGTAGTGTGCATGTGTTTATTAAAAATGAATTAAAAATTATGTAAATATTAATTTATAATTATATAAATTATTATTTGAAAATGAAATAAGAAATAAATAAAAATACATGGAAAAGGAAAATGTAGATTATCCAAATATTAGCATTAAAAATATTAAAAAAATAGAAAGATGTC
>JAJIYU010017550.1:0-11611 GCA_030144865.1 Tinospora cordifolia | reverse complement strand
TCCATTCAACGGGCTTCGAGTACACACAACAATCCCTTCAATCCCTGTTTCTTCCTCCAACTTGTGTCTCAAGTCTTCGACTCCATTGCCTTTAAAATGAAAGGGATCCCCATTACTTCCATCCTCGGTATTTCCATTCTCATCAGCAACATGATAGTAAATAATTCGACCTTCATCTTTTGGTGGTGAACCAACGAATGAATCAACTGACTAAAACACACACACACAAAAGAATATTACCACCAATCAAATTTCCCATAATCCCACTAATAATCACAATGTATGGCCATGTTTGGTTCTAGAACTTCAGATCCAACTTAAAATAAAAAAAATGTATAATTTGAGTATGAATAAAACAAAAGTGGTTAGAAAGGCGATAAATGAGTGAAAGGCTAAGATATTATGAATGATCGAGTGTATTGACAAGAGGTGACTGCCAAAAAATACCCTACTTGATGTGATCCTCTTACTATTCCGATAGGCATTGATTGACCAAACCAAATTATGATAAATTTGTGTTTGATTGTGTGATCTCATTATTTACATGTTTTTGCTACGTATTTGGTTGAAAAAACCAACATGCAATTCCCATACAAATTCCTTACTTGAAGAGAGAAAGGCGGGGGGGGGTAGGTAACGGATGGAAGCGCAGTTTCTAAAGATTTTACTCCAAAAATGATACAAAATTGTTTCCCAAATTTCTACTTCTTTCTGAATATTTAAGTTTTTCAACCACGAACCAAACGCAAATACAAACGGAGCCCACAAGAGCCCTTTTTTCTTTATGAGAAGAACCTATTTTCTTTTGAAAAAGTCGAAAAAACTATTTTTTTTTTCTGCCAGAAAGAAATAACAAAAAATATTATCTTCTATCACCAAACAGGCCTAAAATCAAAATTCAAATAGATTAAAAAAAAAATAAAATGAGAAACCGAACCTCTAACGAAGGAGGCGGCGGCGGGGGGCGGATCTCGAGGACGTCGACATCCCAAAGCACCCAATCTTGAGTAGCAGTTCTATGAGGAATATCGTGAGTGATCGAATTTCTCCACGGAGGAACACCTCCATTAGCACGAAGGAATTGGCCGTAACGAGTCTTAAGCTTCACCTGAAATCCATCTCTTATCGGCTCCCATTCCACTGAAGAGTCCAATCGGCGGGGCAGCGTCTGAAGCACTTTCTTACCGGTGACTCCGAGGAAGAAAGGGATGTCAGAGGCCGTGAGATACTTGTCATAGCAACTCTTGAGACGGATGACGGTGTTGCTCCCGAAGCCGTCCACGAATTCCACCGTCCATCTTGAGTGCTTTCCAGTGCCGTGACGGTCTTGGCACACCGACTCCCCGTCGTCGTCCGCTAACAGGTATTTGTCGTGGTGGCTACGAAGACGGACCACCTTCGCATTTTGGAACAACTCCATCAAAATTGATTACTGTCAGTTTCGATCTTTCTCGTTTCTTTTTTTTTTTTCCCCAGATCGATTGAATAAATATAGTAGCTACAGATCTAGTACGCGGATTTTCCCCACATTTCGGTTCTACTGTCGCTTTCTCTCTGTCTCTGATTTCCCCCTGTTTCCTTCGCTCTGCAGTATAGTGCTCTTTCTCTCTCTGAAACCGTTTAGAGAGAGAGAAGCGACGTTACTTTGCAGACAGTGCTCGGTTGCCACTCGGTTGCCACGCGGGTGCGTTTGGCCTCAATTTGCAAAACAGTTTTTGAAAATAAATAAATAAATAAATATATATATATATATATATTGAAATCACAAACAATAATACAAATGGAAGGAAGAAAATCTCACACTAAATGCTAAAAAAATAAATGTTTAGACAAAATTTTAATACAAGGAATTGCAACACACGCACACGACGTAGGACTAACTGACGATCTGTTTTTATTATCATAAACACTAATGCACATGTAAGAAAGAAAAACCTGACACTTAAGGTTAAAGAAGTAACATATAGGCGGAATTTTAACACAGGAATTCCAACACACACACATGATGTGGGACTAACCCATGATCTATTTTTTTTTATCACAAACACTAATGCACAAACATTTAAAAGCCCTACACTAAACACCTAAAAAAATGGACATCTAAGCAAGGTTTAAATACAGGGAACCCCGACAAACACACATACACACCATGTGGGACTAACCCATGATTGATTTTTTCATTACAAACACTAACGTACACGGAGCAAAGGAAAACCCCACAGAAAAAGGATTTTAACGGATATAATTTCAAAATTGTAATCTTTTTTTAGTTCAAAAAGAAAAAGATTTATAAATTTATAAATTGTATTTAAGTTATAAATAACTGATAAAAACAATTTCGTTTCTTTAACATTTTATACACATGACGTTTTCAAAAAGTTTATTTCCGTTCGATCAAGTAAAAATATAGAAAATAATTTCCAACATATATATATATATATATTAAAAACAAGTCATTTTATTTTCTTGTTTGAGAGTTGCTTTTAAATTTTATCGAGCATAGACGTTTTTAGTAATTTTTAATTTTCATTTTTTGGTATGAAAAATTGTAGTTAGATTAGATATCAAATGCAAAATTATCTATGAGTGAGTTTTTTTCTTCTATAATTATGCTTTAACGTAAAGCTGGAAATTGCTACTTTATCTTGATGCAATAAAATTTCTATTTATTATTTAACATAAAAAAAAATCAAAGAAGTGAGAGGTGGTTATATTATTTATTTTTGAGGAAATTACAAAAATTACCAATATTTTAAAAATATTATCAAAAAAATTTTGCGCAACTTTTTTTTTCACTTATGTCAACAATTTTATTTTATTTTCGTTAATACCGTATAACAAATTAGCGTGTTATTTTCGTTCGTCGTGCCCTAATTTATCGTTACTTCTTGGTAATTCAGCTCTGTATACCTCACCGCAACCACCTCTCCCAATCACTTCCAAAGAAGCAATCACATCGTCCTTCTCTAAGAAGGCTAAGTCTTCAGCTTTCTTTATCAATGGGCTAAAGATTGCAGGTCCTATGCCCATGTTTCTACATCTTATGCAAACAAGAACAACCTTATATAGTACAGAAAGTATATCCTGATACCATTCCGGCTACAACTCCGGCAAGAAACTTGAAAATCCAGCCTCTTAGACTCCTGTGCCATTTGTTGTGATGTATTGGTGATGTCGTCACTAACGGAGATGGTGCCGGAGCAGTGAATCTGTGTGTTTTACTTGCCGAAGGCGCCATTGCAAACCCTGGCTTTTTATTTATATTTGTGTTTGGAGGTCGGTGGTGCAGAGACAACTAGCTACCAAATTAATTAAGGAGTGTCAATTCTATGTCTTGCAGGCCAATTTGAATTTCACATAAGTATATAATAGTTAATTATTGGAGTAATTAATCTTAAATAATAGTTACAATCAAAGTGGGTTTGTGCTAGTAGTAATTACGGTCAATTCCCATTAAACTATTATACATGTTAAACTAGATTGATGGAGCAAGTCTAAGTTGGCTTATTCATGATAGGGCATGAAATTATCTATATTTATATATAGATGATTTCGAAGAGAAGGAGAGGAAAACTCTAAGTGGTTGTTCAACCACGTGGCTACCGGACCTTGAAGGTTTCCGTTGCCGGAGATGTTGAGAAACCGAAGGTTACGAAAGGAATGGAGAGACGCCGGGATTTTTTCGGAGAAGAAATTGTCTGAAAGATATAGCTCCTTGAGGTTCGGAAAGTGTTTCAAGAAGCTCAAGTCGCCGGAGAATTGATTGGACAAGAGGTCAAGGACTCGTAGGCTTACAAGGGAGGAGAGTTCCAACGGGATCTCGCCAAAAAAACGATTGTTACGAAGGTTGGGTACTTCCAACTTCCGACAGTCAACAATTTCTTGAGGAATTCGGTCAACTAGTTGGTTGTTGGCGAGGGACAGATGCTTCAGCTTCGAGAGAGTGCAATTGCTGAGGACAGCGAGCCTGTGAGACCTCGAGACTCAAACAAAATTCGAATATACTTGCAAAATAACTCATTACATGCAGGAAACATGTTGTATACAAGAAATATACAAGAATTATTCATCAAATATACAGAACAACTTATTAACTATAGAATTGAATTGATTTATGTGCAGAAAATATGCAGTATACAAGAAATATACAAGAAATATTCAACAAATATACATGCAAAACAACTTATTACCTGCAGGAAACATGTTGTATACAAGAAATACACAAAAAATATTCATCAAATATATAGAAAAACTCATTACCTGCAGAAGTGAATAGCTAAATATATAAAAAATATATATACAAGAAATATTCAAGAAATATACTCATTAACTGCATAATTAAATTGCTTTATGTGCAGAATTTTATTAGGTATTCCAATCTCAAAGAGTATTAAAATTAATAAGAGGAAATTACAGAAATTACCAATATTTTAAAAATATTATCAAAAAATTTTGGCGCAACTTTTCTTTTTTCATTTTTGTTAAAATTTTCATTTTATTTTCATTAATACTGTATAACAAACTGGGGCGTTATATATTATTTAAATTCAAATAACAAACTTACCAAAATTATTCAAATTGTGCAACGCTATTTCCGTTCATCATGCCCTAATTTCTCGTTTGTTTTGTTGTTGTTTTCAAGTGTGCTGGATAAAGAAGAAGAAGAAGAAGAAGAAGAAGAAGAAGAAAAGCAATTTTGAAGAAGAAGAAGAAGAAGAAGAAGAGGAAAAGAATTACAGAATTGCAGACAAAGATGAAGATTTTAGTGAAGACTTTGAAGAATACCTACTTTGAGATCGAAGTAAAACATGAAGACAAGGTTGCTGATGTGAAGCAACAGATTGAAAAATTCAAGGTGCAGATGTACGATCTATTCTATTCGCTGATTCGCGATCTGCTCATTGAAAGTTCACTGGTTCGCGATTTGCTTGTTGAAACTTCGCTGGTTCGCGATCTGCTCGCTGAAAGTTTGCTAGTTCGTGATCTACTCTCCAAAAGTTTATTGGTTGCTCGTTCATGATCACCAGACAAATTAATTTTTATTTTATTCTCTTTAACAATTTTCTGGTGTTTTGCAGTTTTTTATGTAAAACTGCTATCATTATATGCAGAAGATATAAAAAAACAGAAATATATAGAAAATATACATCGAATACTTTCTTGCAAAGATGTTGAATAATAATTAAGAAAATAGATAACTGTATATACAAAAATATATGTATATTATACGAATAATATACAAGAAATATACATAAAATATACGAGCAATATACAGAAAATGTACATAGAACATTTTATTGCAGAGATGTTGAAATATAAAATTGTGTTGTTCTACAGTTTTTTACGTAATGATGATAATTTTACCTAAAACAAGCCATGTATATTTTTGTATATTTTATGTATATTTGGTACATACAATCTTTTTTTTTTTATCATTATTCAACAATTTGTAAAGAGAATCTAGTTTATGTATACATTTTATATATTTATTATATATTTGGTGTATACAGTATATTTTTCTGATTAATAATCAACTCAGCTTTACATGAAATTAGTTTTTATATATTTTATGTATATTTGGTGTGTATAGTACGTATATTTTCAGTATGTTGCTTGTATATTTTGTGTATACACACTATTTTTTTAGTCATTATTAAACATTTGTAAAGGGAACCGGTTTTTTTTATACAAAATATACATGAAATATATAGAACAACTTATTAACTACAAAATTGAATTGATTTATGTGCAGAAAATACGTTGTATACAAGAAATATACAAGAAATATTCAACAAATATACATGTAGAACAACTTATTACATGTAAAAAATATGTTGTATACAAGAAATACACAAGAAATATTCATCAAATATACAGAACAACTCATTACCTATAGAAGTGAATAGCTAAATATACAAAAAATATACAAGAAATATTCAAGAAATATACTGAACAACTCATTAACTGCAGAATTCAATTGCTTTATGTGCAGGAAACATGTTGTATACAAGAAATATACAAGAAATATTCAACAAATATACCTACAAAATAACTCATTACATGTAGAAAATATGTTGTATACAAGAAATATACAAGAAATATTCATCAAATATACAGAACAATTCATTAACTACAGAATTGAATTGATTTATGTGCAGAAAACATGTTATATACCAGAAATATACAAGAAATATTCAACAAATATACGGAACAATTCATTAACTATAGAATTGAATTGATTTATGTGCAGAAAACATGCTGTATACTAGAAATATACAAGAAATATTCAACAAATAAACAGAACAATTCATTAACTATAGAATTGAATTGATTTATGTGCAGAAAACATGTTGTATACCAGAAATATACAAGAAATATTTCACAAATATACAGAACAATTAATTAACTATAGAATTGAATTGATTTATGTGCAGAAAACATGTTGTATACTAAAAATATACAAGAGATATTCAACAAATATACAAAACAATTCATTAACTACAGAATTGAATTGATTTATGTGCAGAAAACATGCTGTATACCAGAAATATACAAGAAATATTCAACAAATATACATGCAAAACAACTTATTACTTGCATAAAATATGTTGTATACAAGAAATATACAAGAAATATTCATTAAATATACAAAACAATTCATTAACTACATAATTGAATTGATTAATATGCAGAAAACATGTTGTATAACATAAATAGACAAGAAATATTCAACAAATATACATGCAAAACAACTTATTACCTGCAGGAAACATGTTGTATACAAGAAATATACAAGAAATATTCAAGAAATATACAGAACAACTCATTAACTGCAGAATTAAATTGCTTTATGTGCATGAAACATGTTGTATACAAGGAATATACAAGAAATATTCAACAAATATACCTGCAAAACAACTCATTAGCTGCAGGAAACATGTATACAAGAAATGTTCATCAAATATACAGAACAACTCATTATCTGCAGAAATGAATAGCTAAATATATAAGAAATACAAAAAATATACATAACAACTCATTAACTGCAGAATCTGCAAAACAACTCGTTAACTGCATGAAATATGCTGTATACAAAATATATTTAACAAATATACAGAACAACTCATTAACATGCTTGATTCATAATCTATAGTTTATTGTCTTTCAGGATTTTTATTAAATACTACCCAGTCAAATTCGTTGAACACACAATATCTTGTGATTTTGGACGTCTCTGATATAGATCGATATATTAAACACACAATATTCTATATACATCATTCTATCCACAATTTCTATTTGAAAATCATAAAAAAAATCTTAGCTTTGCAATGTTTTACAAATCGTATGGAACATATTTGCTGTTGCTGCAAATCAGATTATAGATTTCTTTGTTTCTACTACGTTAGGCATTCGTTTATGGTTTTAAATCGACTCCACAGATCGGTGCACGACAAACTAATTTGATTGCTCTTTATTTTCATCCCTGATTTTGTGCGATTTTTTCGTTTGAAATGGTAACTGCCATATTTAACGACAGTTATTAAATGTGTAAAGGTTTTTGATATTTATGTAATTAAAAGTTAGATACCTGTATATCATTGCAATACTTGATATTTTTGTAATATATTATATAATAATGTATAGATACGTATTTTTCCCTTTATTTTTTCGACATGCTTGTAATGTATTTGCATTTTTTCTAAAAATAATTTAAGAATATCAATTATTACCAAAAAACTTAAGTGATTGTTTATAAAAACAAAAAAGAGAAATAAATATAAATCCTGAAGTAATCCCCTCTTAGTATGTAGTTAGAATTTAGAGTGACTCAACTTAATTCAATCTGTACCATGGCTTGAGCTTGTGTATGTTAGTTAATCATAAAGTTACAATGTCTAATCAGTTGGTTCGACTAAGAGTGAAGAGAGGTCTGGCATGAGTAAGAAGAAATGTAGCTTAGTTTATTTTAAATGCTGATGGCATGCTATCTAACTTCTAGACTTGAGATTTTAGGGAGCTGCATCATAAGTCACCATGTGCAACAAGTCAGATATTCATTGCTCACACTTTCTAGCTCCTCTAAGAATACCTACCTACACACTCTCTTTCTCTCTTTTCAATTGAGACTTAAAACAAGTTTCATAGACAATTTTCTCTACTATGCCTAACTACTGATTAATTGAGCGCTAGCGATAGATTGTTACAACGAGTTTCAAAATCTCTTAATTTACTAATACTTAGATTATAGGGGCGGGGCATATGTGTGTGTATGTATGCATTAGTTAACTTTTACATGCATTGTATGTGATTAATTCTTTTGAAATAATAGTCTAGTGTTTGACTATTAAATTTTAATTTAATATATAATTTTATATGTTAATAGTTTTTTAATTAATGAATGATTGGTTAAGTTAATTGAAAAAGAGAAAGTGACAAGTAGTTGTAAGTCAGTTTAACAACTGTATATTAAGAGATTGTGAGTAGCTGTCGGTAATTGAGAGTTAGTTTAAATAATAATAAAAACTTAATCATATAAAATTACCAATTTACCTCAATTAATTTAATGTTTTATTTATTTTTTTAAGAACAAAAGAGAGGATAAAGATAAAAGAAATGTGAAAATGCTCACAATAAAAAAAAAAAAAAGTAAAAGAAGATCTATTAACACCAAGGAATAGGTGATGAAATCAATTCTTTACAAGAAAATGAGAACAAAAGACTAACTTGGTCATATCTATGCCAACGATTACGGACTAATTATCTCAGAGCAATCCATTCCCATTGGCACTGTTATAACTAATCTATTAATTAAAGCGTGTATAAGACACTCTTATAGCCTAATAAATCAATTTTTATAGATGCCGTGCCTATTAAAACTTGACTCAACAATGATTAAAAAAAAAAGAAACAAACATTATTAACTAACACCATATACTTATTCACACTTACATGCACAGAGCCTATACTACTATTACTATTTATTGACAAAAATAAATATTAAAATTCCATCTGAAGGAAGGACAAAAAAAAAATTGAAACCAAGTCTGTCAAGCAAGTATATTCCTTCATCTAGATGATCTCTATTATCATGCATAGAGCGAAAAGTGTTTTTTTTTTCCTTTTCTTATTTATTTATTTATTTTTATCAATAACGTCTCCTTGTGTTTCAGTCGTTTTATTACTATATACTTATTTTGGCATAAATTGAGGGGGAACTAACATTTTTATTGAACAGAAGAATACGTTTTTGTCTTCACAAACATCATCTGCTAGGGCAGGATGTACATTATGCTATAGAAGTAAATCTGCCATGTGTATCCAATTATATAATGACACGTGTACAGTTATTCTTGTACAAAAGAGAAGTTGCTCTGCATATGTAATACTCTCGATCAGTGAAAAAAAAATAAAAACTTAAAACGTGTCTCTTCTCTGTTTATGTTTCTCCTTTCTGCTTTCCTCTTTCATAGTATCAGGAAGAATTTTTGTAAATCAAATGGCTGCTTCCTCTCGATCTCTAGTTACTCCTTTATCCTCAACTACCATATCCCCTAACCTGTTGAATGAAAATACTCTCAAACTTTATTTCTTTATTGAATGAATATATAGTCAATGTTTTAGGATGTATTTATAGACACCACTTCTAAATTCTAAAGACGTCTAAACAAATTGGATAATCTCAATTTAAGTTTAACTCAAACTACCTAGTTTGACGTCATACAAACTCCTAATTACAATCCATTTCTAATAAAACTAATTTGACTCAAATTGAAACACTAGTCGATAATTTAGATTACAATTCTATCATCTCGCATAAGTTAGATTGTAATACCCCAATCTTCGAGACCTGATTGTTTAGCCAATCACAAGGTGGGTCAATCCATGTTACATTACAAGTACACAACTTGCATTATATTCGAATTATCTTAAGTCTTATTATTTCATAATGAGCACATACTCCAAACAATTTAACTTTAATCAAATAAGACTATTACATGGGAGATAAAAGAAAATCTTTAATCTTTATAATAAAGAAGTACATGTTGAATTTCAAATAATAGAAGAGTACATAATTCAATTTAAAAAACTAAACTCAGCGAAAGTCTTAATTTAAGTAATCAAAATTTAGGCAACATACCCTTACATATAAACATTTTAAGTTTAAAATCCTATCAAATGCTCAGTAGTCTTCATGATTTAAATTTCTGAAAAATAAGAGGAGAAGGGGTGAATACATATTCTAGTCGATCATTCTATAAACAACTAAAATACTAATTCAAATTAAAAGCACATCCAAATTTAAAACACTTATAAATAATTAGGCGATTCAAACAATGTCTTTGGTTATAAGACTGAAAGGGGTTTTAATCCCTTGATGTTCTTATCAAAATACCCCACTCTTGGATGGAAAGACAATTCATCTTGTCATATTCTATTGGAATAAGGATCTCACCATAATTCAAGTACTTTGGGCTATACGCATCTACACATAGTAATGAGACCCATATACGCTAAATATATATAGAGAACATACATAGCATCACTTAAATTACTATGACAGTACGCAGTTCATAAAGTTCAAAGTATTAAACTTAATTCTCACATATTCATGAATCTAAAATCAAAATAATAAAATTACGAATAAATCATTCAAATAGCATGAAAACAATACATAGCATGCTGCATAATTCAAATCAAACCTAAGTATAAAAACTAAGCATGACATAATATCATGAATGCTTAAAAAATGCATACGTGATAATCTAAATTTAAATCATGATCAAACATGTTGAAAACTGAAAATAAACATGATAAAAATGTAATACTCCAAATTTTCGAATGCATACACATTGAAAATGTTTGAAAACATGTTTTAAATGTTTATTATATGATATTTTATGAAAATAAATTAAATCAGAATGTCAGATAATTAGAAAAAACTTGGAAAAATGTTGGAAAAAAAGTCACATGGGTGACCGCAATCACTAAAGTGCCGACCACGGTCTGACTACGGTCATCAGAGGAAAATGATGTTGTGTTTGGTTGTTAAGAAAATTTACCTTGAGTCATGGTTGTTTGGTTGGACATGAGAAAATTTTATAAAAGTTAGTTATAGGTAATTATTTTTTAAATTGATGTACAAAAAATTTTCTCATGAAAAAATTTTATTTTCTCACCCTTTAAGCTAAAAAAATTTTGGTGAAAAAAGTTGCTGGGTTGAGAAAATTAAAAAAAAAATTCACCATTTTCATCAATCAAACATAAGAACATAAAATTTTCTTAGGAAAATCAAATTTTTCTCGAGAAAATTTTGATTTTTTCACCAACTAAACACAACCTGAAGAAAAAAAGAGGCCACATTGGTGACCGTGGTATCTGAAGTAATGACCGTAGTTATTGTGTGATATAAAAAAATTTCAAGCCCTAAATTCATTATTTCACTCACAGATTTTCCCAAATCATCCATAGCTTCAAAGAGATGATCCATAACTCATCTAAGGGGAATAAAGGTCTGAGGTAGGAATCTTAACCTCTCAATCATTCAGTTTAAGATTTGTGTATTCATTTAGATAAATTTTGCAGATTCAGTATCAGAAACTAAAAATTT
>JAJIYU010017549.1:0-11641 GCA_030144865.1 Tinospora cordifolia | reverse complement strand
ACATTAAAAACTTTATTCTTTAAACTTGAAAAAATAAAAAGACAGTGAGTGTAAAATTCAAGATTATAAAAAATAAGAGTAATTTATAGTTGCATTGAAGATTTTTTTTTTTTATCAAGCATCACATTAAATAGACATTTCTTTTGCATTCATTACATGATACTTTTAAATGGTTTTAATCTATTTTTTACATTGGAGACACTCTTAGCAACTGTGTCAACAGTTGCTAGAGGTACAAACACATTGGGCTTTCTCACATATCTTCCATGACCATGATTCCTTGTGGAGACCACATTATCGTCATCCCCACAATCAGAAATAGACCTTCTACTATAAATTTACCCTACACCATCCTCTAAACGGTAACTTAAGAGCTACCTACAAAAACATGATAGAGAAATTTACATTTCTTTAGCCTTATGCAAGTATCGTCCTTTGCATTTTATTTTAGGCTCTAACTTTTTCATCATTGAATCTTAAGTTAATAATCGTATCGGTGTCCTTCAAATAATGTAATTTTTTGAAAACTAATAAAATTATTTTTTATTGTTAAAGTTAACAAAATTAACCTCCAAATAAAACTAATAACATTCTCTTTCTAGAAACTAATAAAATTAGTTTTTAACTTTTATTGATAATGAGTTTAGTTTTAAGAAAATTAATAAATTATTATTTTTGTGACGACCCATGTTTTAATACACAGAAATTGTTGGGTCCAATATATATTTTCTGAAATTTTAATAGAGATGCATGAATTTATCTAAATTTTCTCAATTTTATAATATTTATTGGAGAAATTTGGAATAAATGGAAAAAATACGATTTTGAGGAGAAAATACATGGGATTATAAGGAAAATGTAATTTCTGGAGAGAAATAATTTTTAGGATTGATTATTAAATTTTTAAAATAATTATAGAATTTTTACAGCAATTAATGAAATTTTTGGGAGAAAATTGTGACTTTTGGTGGATTATTCAATTTTTTAAAAAATAATTGTATAAGTAATGAAAAACGATGTATTAAATGTTGATTAAATGATTTTTGATAATATTAGAAAAAAAATGAAAAATATATATATATATATATATGTCAATGTGAAAAAAAGGGGATGGAATTAAAAAAAAAAAAAAAAAAAAAAAAAAAAAAAAAACTAGTGGAGGGGGCCTGGGCAGACCCACGCCCTAGCGGGCCAAAACCTAGCCCGCACGGGCTAGAAGCCAGTGCGACCTCGGGCCAACCGAGTGGCCTACGCAACCCAATTGGGCTGTCGGCCCACAAGCCCAGCAACTAAACACCCCCCTTCTCTTTTGGCACAAAACTCTTGCCTATGACCCAGAGCATTGACTTTGACTCCAACTCATGGATTACTTTAGATATTCTTCCGATGTGCTAAAGTGATTCAACCTGCACACGAGAAACGAATCCAACTGGACCTAAAACCATTTGTTCACGTTCAATCCCTAACCCTGCCCTTCTTTAGAAGTTACGGGGTTCTCGGAGGCAAACTAAGACATTAAAAGGTCTCGTTCTCCTATTGATCCAATCTAGCTTGGGCTATAGTTTGATTGCATCGTAGTGCGCTAGCACGCCCTAGATTTTTGCAGTAGGGTCTCCTTTGGAAGCGTTCGCTAGGAACCGAAGTATCACGACAGAATCCAAAGGAAAGAGTGAGGCTGACTGAATTCAATCCATAAGCCCAGAAACGAAACAAAGTTCATTCCCTTTCGTCAAGTAGGCATACAAACTGCTTTAGCTTTGCCTTAGACTCTATTATAACAAAGTAAAGAAGGAGGTTGAATGGAGAAAGGAAAGGGACAAGGGCGGATCGCATTGAAGAGGTTCTTAAGACATAGCATGGAAGAGTCACAATATTTAGAAGCGAGGTCCAATAATTCAGAAAGGGTAGAATTACTGAATGAATACGAGCTGTGGCTAATACCCGAGGCATACAAGAAGCATTTTCTACGGGATCTTGAAACCACCAGCCACCCAGACCTAATTCATGATGAGCCCACCAACTTCATGACAAGATGCCTACGGTTAAAAACCAGGAATTGGTATATAGAAGATAAGCGTATTCGAGGTCATATACCTGTCAGAATATATGGCGAGTGCTTACTTATAAGCGAGTTGGAATGGGGGATTATATTTCTACGTGTGAATTCCAGCGAGTGCAACTCGAGCAGGAAGAAGATCGCACCCCCCCTTCCCGAGCAAGAGATCAAGCATGTCTAGGCTAATATGTTTGTAATCGAGTGACCGAAGTCGCTTCAGCTTCAAATTTGTATCGCTGGTGACGCATTATGGCTGCCTTGTTCCACACCTCCAAAATTCTAATGCCTAAGCCCGTCTGACTATACGAGAAGAAGTCGCTTCGGTCTTTAATGGTCTGCAAAGAGCATCCACCCCAAGCAAGTCAACCATCAGCCTGAAGAAGGGTGGGATAGGTATCAAATGGACAGACTCATTAAGAGAAGTCGAGAGGGAGCCTAGGAGGACCCAGGCCCCGGCGGGCCAAGACCCAGCCCGCACGGGCTGGAAGCCCATGCACGCTCAGGCCGACTGAGTGGCCTGCGCGCCTAGCGCCTAGGCCTGGCACGCAGGCCACCCCAATTGGGTTGGCCAACCCATGTGCCCAACAACTAAACACCCCCTTCTCTTTTGTCGTTTTGTGCCATCTCCTTCCACAAATTTGCTCGATTTTTGGCAGATTTTTGGTGATTTTTTGGGCATTTTCCAACAAGAAAACCATGGGAATCCCTGGTTTTTGATCCATGGTTTTGAGGTGGCCAATGGATGATGCCAACTGGGCATCAAGCATGAGAGCTTGGACGCCATGTGGATAGCCACGTGTCATCCTATTTGGCCATGCAAGCACCCTTTCATGCAACAAAACCCATTCTTGAGCACAAGTTCCAGATTTTCCAACTATAGTAGCCCATGTCCATGAGCTCATATCTCCTTCATTCCTTGATCAAATTCATTGAATCTTAGCTTGTTTTGAAGCTCTTACTACTATCTACGAAGTCCCATAAGCAGCTCGTTGAATCTCGAAACTATTTGAAGATGAAACCCTCAAGAAGAGGTGTTGTTCATAGTGTCCAAACCCAGAAACCAGAAGAATCTGTGTTGAAGCCACCTTTGGAGCTTTGATTCCTAGGCCATTTCAAGTCCATTTTGGAGGTAAAACTGTCTATCTTTGTATTCTAACCTCTAACTGATAGAAAATGAAAAATAAGGCTTCAGAAATATTTTCTGAGCCATTAAAGTTGGTTATATACTCACTGTTACAACAGTGTGACAGAAATTGTGTTGGAGCAACTATAAGGGGGCTCACACCTGAACCATTCCAGGTTTGTCCCTGAGGTAATACCCTTTATTTTACCCCTTATCATGTGTATTTCAATTTTCAAGAGGTGGAAACCAGATATTAGAACTTTAAATATGTTTTTTATGTCACTATCATTGACTGTTTGATTCAATGTTACAACAGTGCCAACAGAAATCACGTTGGGACCAGATTTGAGGCTATATTTGGAGCACTTAAAGACATTCGTTTTGACTGAAACCAGAGGCTTTAAACCTCATAGTAGAGGTTACAGAGAGGTATAAAGATTTAACCATAAGCCTATGTGAATATGATCTACTACACTTACAAATATAACATGGTAGCTAGATGTTTAACACTTAGAAAAATTTCTGAGTTTTAGAATACATGTGACTTGTTTAATGAGACGTTTGAATATAATTTTGGGTCTATCTATGCTTATTGTTTGGAAAGATCCTTGATAGGGAATTGTAGAATGACCTACATACTTGCCAAATGTGCAAGGAATAACCCTTAGATTAGAGGTATGATGAGGTGAATAAACACATGAAAGAATGATAAGGAAATGTGAACCCAGAAATTCTTGTGATTCAACTGAAAATTCTAAGAGTAAATTAAATGACCAAACCTCGGTGGTTTGAGCTGAAATTTGGTGAAGAGATTCCCAAATATGTCTAAAATATGCATACCAAATTTCATAGCATTCTGATATGGATAAGTAGGTCAAATTAGGCAAACAATCACTACCTGTCACATATAACCTGAGACACACAAACCCAGATATGTCAATTAAAAACACTATCAAATGGAGTCCTAAAATCGTGATTTAAAATTTTGGGGAAGATTTAAGGAGTCTAGAACAGATTTGCAAAAGGTGGTACAAATCCGATGTACGAATTACCCACAGAAAAATCGGCAAGCTCGCTGCACCAGAGAGCAAAGAACCCAAAACTTGGCTAAGTGTTAGAATTTGGGATTTTCACCCAATTTTGACCCAAATGGCCTATGTTGACCCAATTTGGGCACAAATTGACCAAAAGTGACTAGGATGACCACATTGACCATAGTTGACCAGGTTTGACCAATTGACCGAAATGGCTTGGGTCGATCGAAACTACGTAGGGACAATGAGATTAGAGATTAGGCCACTGCATGGATAAAACTGAGATTGAGTTTAATTGATGCAGATTCAAGAGAGTACTATAGGACTAGGCTGGTTGTCGATGGAACATTGGTGCACAAGACCCGAGGTGAGTAATTTGATTCAAGTGTTTTTGTGACTTATATTCCTTGCATAAAGCTTGTGTGAAATGACATGGTTTAAATGGTTTCACGAGATGCAGATACATCTAATTGGTTTTGAGAAGAGTAGATGTACACCGGTAGTGAGACTATAAGCTCGAGGGGCGAGCGTCGGAGTTAGGGTACTTGATGTAATTATGATAAACTCGAGGTCCGAGTGGCAGGGGTTAGGGTATATGATCAGTGCACCCAGCTACCGAACCCGCTCATGTCATGGGACTCGAGGTCTGAGTGCCAGGGGTTAGGGCATATGATGAGTGCGCCTAACCACCGAACTCGCTCGAGTCATGACACTTGAGAGCTGAGCGTTGGGGTAGGGTATTCAACGAGTACGCCTAAATCACAACCCCCTCGAGTGGCCAGTACACCTAACTCAAGACCCGCTCGAGCGACGACCATAGGTTGGGTTTGTTGAGTTAACCTAGCCTGGATATGTTTTTAACTAGCATGGATTTGAGATGTTTTCTGAAACTATTACACTGATTAGAACTATTTTCATACTATGCCATGCTTTTGATTATCATATCATTTTTACTGTTCATGCATACATGCATTGTTTTAGAGTATTTGTTATGGATGACATGCTGATCTTTCTACTCACTGAGCCACGTGGATTTTAGGCTTACTACTCTATCACTATTTCAGGTTCTTTAGTGGCTGATAAAGGAAAAGGCGTGGTGATCACCTGACTCTCTAATGACTCCTGTCCCTTTTCTTTTGGTCTTTGATTTAGAGGTTGGTCACTCCTTGTTTGTGTATAAGTGGTCATTTATGTATTTTGGACAAGACTAATATGTAATGAAATACTTCCGCTTCGTGTATTGCTTATTTTTGCTTTTAAGTGTTCCAATTATGCTGATATCGTTTGTTGTAAGAGATTGGAAAGGGCTTAACGGTGGTTGGGCAAACTCGACATGGTGAGTGAGTTCGTTGGGCAATTGTGCCGGTTAGGCAGCCCTTGGTTTAGAGAAGGGGTCCCGACGGTTTTGATAAATTGAAAACTAATTTTTTTGTTGGTACAAAATTTGACCAACAATGAAGAAAAAACAATAGGAATAAAATTGAAAAGTATGGTGTCAAGAAGACACAAGATTTGAAAAAAAAATTAAGAAAAATTTTTTTTATTGTCCTAAAAAACTTTCTATAGAATGAGTATCGTCTGCTCCTTTCGGCTTATAATATGTAGGTATTTATCAATTTTAGTGTGCTCTACTTTCCTAATTTAACAAGGATACATATAAATACTTACCAATTTCAGTATACTTCCATAGTTGTGCACTTTTCCTTCCGCTAAAAAGAAACAATCTTCTTGTGAATCATGCAAATCTCATTATTCTAATTAAATTGAATCCTGTCCTAAAATTTACAAGAAAGAGAACCGTGGTAGCTTTGGTCAATCAATATATGAGTCTATGGAGGTAAATAGTAGGAGTTGGGTCTTATATTAACTAAGGACGATCAAAATAATTTTCATTTTGTTGCAAATATAATTAAATAATATGAATATCTATCTTATAAACTTGATAATACTGCCGGGACCCCTTCCCTAGGCCAAAGGGCGGCCTGACTGGCACAGTGGCCCGACGAACTCACTCGCCATGTCAAGTTCGCCCAACCACTGTTAAGCCTCTCCAATCCCAACAACAAACAATATCAGAATGATTGAAAGACTCAAAGCGAAAGTAAACAAACATACGAAGAGTGATTATTATATTACATATTTGTCTTGTCCAGAATACATAATTGAGCACATATATATACATACACAAAAGAATGACCAACCTCTAACAAAAGGACCAAGAAAAGGGAACAGAGATCGTCAGGGAACTAGGCAATCACCACGCTTTTCCCTCTATGAGCCACCAAAGAACTTGAAATATTAGTAGAGTAGTGAGCCTAAAATCAACGCGGCTCAGTGAGTAGAAAGACCAGCATGTCACCCATAGCCAACATTCTAAAATAGTGCATGTATGCATGAACAGTAAAAATGATGTAATACTTGAATGTATGGCATTGTAACACCCCAACCCTCCAACAGACAGATTCAAGCTCAACCACAAGGTGGGTTGGGTCTTATGTTACATTTACAAGTACACAACTTGTATCTCAATTCCTTTATTCCAACACTTATTGAAACACTCATACGTACACTTCCACTTAGTTTAATATTCAACAAGATAATACAAGTGAAAAAAGGAAAACTTTAAACTCTTTATTTATTCAAAGTAAAGAAATACATTATTGAATTCATATAATCAAAAGAAAGAGTACATAACTCTAAAATTTAAAAGTAAAATTCAGTGGAAATCTTTATTCAAAATTTGGGACATGTGCTCTTACAATATGAACTTTTTAAAAGTAGACTTTCAAAAATCTATAGTCTTCATGTAATTCAATTTCCTAAAAAATAGAAGGAATGGGTGAGCACCTAGCCCAGTGGATTATTCATTAAACAACTAAGTTACTATTTCAAATCAAAAGTATATCCAATTTCAATCACTTACAAGCATTAAGTGTTTCAATCAATATCTTGTTGGTGTTGTATATTTGACTAAAAGGGGTTTTTAATCCCTTGATGTTCTTTATTAAAATACTCCTATTCTGGGATGAAATGACAATTCATCTTGTCACATTCCATTGGAAATAAGGATCACATGTTCCCATTCCAAGTATTTTAAAAGACTTCCACACTTAGTGATGTTACTCATATACACAAAGTATATGAGTAAAGAACGCTCATAGTATCACTTAGACTACTATGATGGTATGTGGTTTTCATCTTCACTTTCTCATATTTAAATTCAAATAAATATGAAACAAGATCATAATAATTAATATCAGAATTTAAATAATCAAGAGAACATGGTAAACACAAATAACATGCTAGAAAACTCAAAAATAAGTCTAAAAATGGTTTCTAAGAATGTTATGCTATCGTGCATGAATTCAAAATATAAAAACATGCTAATTAAAATTAAAACATGATCAAACATGCTTCAAACTGAAATTTAATCATGCTGAAATTTATAAAATAACATGAAAAAACTTTAAAAACATGAATGCATTAAAGGCTTGAAATAATAAAATAGGAGTTCTAGAAATCCCCTCCACCTTAATCCGAGTTTCTTTCTAGAATCCCGCAGAGGTTCTCTTTATCTATACTTTCAGAACTTCAAGAACTTCTAACCACAAACAAAACTATTCCAACAACTCTCTAAAATATTGAAATAAGAACTTCTCACGCAAGAGATAAAAGAGCAGTGAGAAGAGGGCTAAGAAGAGGGCAAGAACAAACAAAGAGGGAAGTATCAACTCTTTGCTTTGGGTTGAGATGAAAGTGAGCAAGAGGGGGTTTATATAGAGTTTCATGAGCACTAGAGGACGATTTGGGCATGCTCACACTAGGAAACCTTTCCATTCCTCCATGGGGACATTTTGGAATGCATAGATTGAGTGTGCACACAATTTAGAATGTGGGTTGATTTAGTTTCCAATTCCTAGTGTGAACACAAGATATAAGCTTTTTTTGATTTCCTATTTATGTGTAAACACAAAAAGGATTTACTATTCTTTGATTGGAAGTTAATCTAGGTGTGATATTGTGAGCAAGGAAACTTTCGAATATGTTTTAGTAATTGATTCCTTTTCTTATGCACACCAAATCAACAAGATTTGGCAATCTTCTATTTTGAATTTGAAACTTCTAAAATTGTTTCTAAGGTGTTTCGAAACATTTTTCAGCAACTTCTATTCTTAGATTGGAAACTTTTAATCTTTCCTTGGGTGTTTAGAAACATTTTTCAGCAACTTCTATGCTTAAATTAGAAACTTCTAATTTGGATTCTTTGAGATATTTTTGGTGTGTATAGCATGGTGTATATGATCACATCATGATGCATGTGGAATCATTTATTTATGGTTTCTTAATACTAAATGGAACGTCTCATAGGTGTGGCATACCTAATCATTTTCATGGCATATGGGATCATTCTATATGAACTCAAATAAAGGAAACGTCCCACGGAGCTTAGGGTAGGATGAGGGTACACACGATCGTGGTGTTCCACCCATGTGACTTATACATGCTTAGGGTGCCCATAACTTCATGGGTCCACAAAAATCAAATAAAAATCAATATCTCATTATTCACATGAAATTATAATTTATATCTTATAGTTTTGGAATTACATGAACCTAATACACATTTTAAGGTATGGTTTGGCTTGAAGTAGTTTTCCTTAAAAAAACTTTTCTTATTTAAGACCCACTGAGGTCACTAGGCAAATGAAAATCCAAATCTTGGCCAATTGTTCTAATTTTTGGATATGTCATTCATTTTGTTAGTTTGTATCATTCTATTTCGTTTTGGGTCATTTCGATCCCCAAAGTACCCTAAATGCCAATTCTTTCCAAATTTGGACCCTTGAAGGACATTTGGCACATGAAAACCCTAATCTTGACCAATTGTTCTAATTTTTATATATGTTGTCCAATTAGTTGGTTCATGTCACCTTATTTCATTTCAGATTGTTTTGGGTCCCTATGGGTCACTAAATGGCAGTTTGGAACATGGCAAATTTAGCCCTAAAATGAGCCCGGTTTCATTTTGCATCCAATTTCACTAAATTGATGATAAATTTTATTTAATTGAGTACAGAGAATTGAAGGTATTACAAGCATAGTATAAAAGCAGTTATAAATAGTGCAACAGTTACAGATAACATCTCAAATACATGCCAGTCAAAAATTGTATCCAGGCTAGGGTTAAATTAGCAAACCCAACCTATGGTCATCGCTCAAGCAGCTCCTAGGTCAGGCGTACTGGCCACTCGAGTGGGTCTTGAGCATGGCATACTCTAAGGGTGTAAGCCACCAAACCAACCCAACCCGAACTGACCAAACCCAATCATTTCGGGTTTGGTCGGGTCGGGTTTAATCAAAAAATTAGGTTGGGTCGGGTCGGGCAGGTCTACCAGCCTAATCGGGTCGGGTCGGGTCTAACCTCAAAAGGTCCGGTTAGACCCAACCCGACCGGACTGTATGCAAAGAAACTTCTTTTTTTTGGTTTTTTTTTGCTCTTCTTCTCCACTCAACCCTGAGCCCCTGCTATTCCAAATCGTAGCCATCGTCCCATCGTCTTCACTCTTCTCCACTCTCAACCTGCAGATTTGCAGATGCACACTTTGCACTTCTCCACTCCCAGCCTACTCTAGGTCATCGTCTTCACTCTTCTCCACAATTAAACTCTTCGTAGCCGTTGCAGATTTGCAGATTCGCAGTTCACACTTCACACTCTTCGCAATGCACCACTGTTTCCTTTGTGTCTCCAAATCACATGCTCATCTTCTTCGTGTTATCCAAATCGCAGGCTCGAGACGCCTTTGTAGATCGCCTCTTCCTGAGTCTCTGTGTTTTGTACTCTTCTCCAAATCGTAGCACTAGCAGCCATCTCCAAATCACAGCAGTAGCAACAACCATCTCCAAATCGCAACACCCAACCTGACTCAGCCCGACCCGACCTTAGGTCAATCAGTTTGGGCTCCTTCGATGGTTTGGGTCGGGTGGAAAATAATGCCACCCGACTACGTTGGGTCTGGTAACTTTTGGTGGTGTCACCCGACTCGACCTAACCCGTTTACACCCCTAGCGTACTCATCGAATACCCTAACCCTGACACTCAGCCATCAAGTGTCATGACTCAAGGGGGTTCTGAGGCTAGGTGCACTGATCATATGCTCTAACCCCGACGGTCGTCCCTCAACTCTAATCATAATCATATCATATACCCTGACCCCGATGCTCGACTCTCAAGCCTAAGGTCTCATTACCCGTGTATATCTACACATTTCAAAATCAATCAGATATATCTCAATCTCATGAAACCATTTAAACCATGTTATTTTACACAAGTTTTATGCAAAGAACACAAGTCACAAAAAACACCTAAATCAAATTACTCACCTCGAGTCCTGTGCATCGATGTCCGATCGACACTCGGCCTAGTCCCATAGTGCTCACTTGAATCTGCATTATTTAACCTCAATTTTAGTTCTTTTTGGAATGTGGCTTTCCTTACACAACTATCCTTAATCGGTCTCGATTGACCCAAATTCGGTTCAGTCAAATCCAGTCAATTTGTAACACCCCAACCCCTACATTCTTTGAGCATTGGACATAACCACTATTCTTTGACAATGGACTTAACATTTGGCGGGTCGGGCTGGTGTTACTTTACAAGTGACACACACTTGACTTTCTATTTTTCAATACCTTATGCCTTAGAATAGATTCAAGAATACAAATATCATTCAATAAAATCAAGGCAATTAAAGATAAAGAAAATTCAACTTCTTTATTTATAAAGAGAAAGTACATAACTTTATAATGTAAACTATTACATCGTTGATCAAAAGAAGTTCATATCCTCTAAAATAAAATAAAATTTCAGTAGAAGACTTATTCAAAATTGGGCAACATGCCCTTACATTAAAAAGAAACTTTTAAAAATTAGAAACTTGCTAAAATCCAAATTTCATGGTCTTCATAATTTAATTTCCTGAAAAAGAAGAGGAAAGGGTAAGCACAAAGCTCAGTGGATCTTTTTCAAACAACCATTTTTCAAATTCAAACCAATAACACATTCATATTTCAAACACTTACATACATTAGGCGATTCAAACAACATTTGTATTTAAAGTTGAGATTGTAGACCAAAAGGGTTTTTAAACCCTTGATGTTCTTAATAAAATACCTCTTTAGAGTGAAATATAGCTTTTCTTAGCCAATTTCATTAGACTTTTGAACTTCAAGAGAACTTACCCACCAACCAAGTAATTTGGTCTTAAAACCATATGAACTAATCATATGAAAAGAACATCTATAGTAACTCACATGTTCACTATGATGGTACGTGGTTATTTTCACCATCATCTTTTATTAATTCTTGAATCATCAATTAAAAATCAAAATATGAAGCTAAGATCAATAAAAATTCAAAATATAAGCATTA
>JAJIYU010017548.1:0-11613 GCA_030144865.1 Tinospora cordifolia | reverse complement strand
GAAAAATTTTTTTCATAAGATTTTTTTTAAGAAAATTAAAAATTTTTATTTTCTTGCCAACCAAATACAATCTTAATCACAAACAAACTACCATGCTAAAATCTTAAATTAGAAAATAATTAAAAGAAATCAGTCGTAAATATGTATAAAATGATCAATGCCCGTCTAGCCATTGATCACCTGATCAACTTAAAAAATTAGTATAATCGACCAAATTTCTTATCAGCTAATATAGGTTTTCCTTACTGATCGTCGGGGGACATCAATGGCGTTAATAAATGTCTCTGGGGAAGTATGATTAATCTTGACCAGCATGCATGTGAACTCTTGGGGCTGCAATCTTCAAAAATTCTGGCAGCGAAAGTAATGAGTGTTTGAAGTAATAGCCAGTCTTTTTAAGCAAAGCTAGCTAGCTGTGTGAGTGATCACCAACAATTCTGCAATCTCTCTTTCTGAGACAGCTCCTGCAGAGCGATTCAATGCCTTTGGCAGTGACCCACTTTAAGGAACTGCAAAGAAACCACCGAGGTTAAATTTCTATTTAGCTTTATGCAATCACAATTAAATGTAGTTTGACTTCGACGCCATCCTTGGCATCGGATGATGATTCTTCCAAGCTTGTAAATGAGATAACCATTCATGTGGCAGTTGCATCAAATCATGTAACACACTGACTTTGAGTGTATTCTTATTAAATAGGTGTTAATGCATGTAACTCTACTTTATATATGTTGGATGCGTTTGAATTGAGAGACTAATATAAGTACATATAGACATGTATAAGGAATAGAATTTGTAACTTAGGCTGTTTGGGAAATATGAAAATAGCACCAAGAGACCAATCTTTTCATCATCTTTGGCGAATGAAGAGTTCTAATTATAGTGTTCCATACCATTTTGAACTACTGTAAGATTATAAACAGAAGACAATCTTTTATACGATTAAATCATATTGTGCCTCGTTTAAAATTTAACAATATCTAAGAACGACCACCTGAACTAAATTTGGCTATATATATATATATATATATTTCTATTTGTTTTAAGGTTAATTGGATTAATTATTTTGTTAGAAATGGTTTGGCTCTAAGTCACAAAAAATAAAAGAAAAAAAGAAGAAGAAGAATGGAAACTACGCTTGCAGTCAAGTTTTGGCAATAAACAGCGTTACCATCAGCTAGAATTTGGGAGACAGATTCCTAGTGGTCCGACTACTACATGCTCGTGTCCCCGGTTTTGAGCCTTTCTTTTCCTTGTCTCTCTTACATGATTCATGTTCATAAAGAGCAATTCCACCAGCCCCACTTTCCCTCCTTTCATTAAACACTCTAATTTATGCACTTATGCCCACTTAAAGCTATAAATTCTCTTCATCTAAGACAGTAGTAAATCTAGCAGATTTCAAGAAACTAGCTCAAAAACTTATCAAAAAAAAAACTTTTTTTATTTAAATCTAGGGATCATTGGTAGGGTTTTTGAATCTCTCTGATGATCAATGTACACATTAAAACAAGCCAAAACAAAACCTTTTTGTCAGGAATTTCGGCTGTGTACAATGGTAACAATTGATCTCAACATATTATATATAGACTAGAAATTAGCATCCTCCATAAACTTAGTAAATTATGAGTACTGCAGAAGAAAAGAAGAAGAAAAAGAAGAAGAAGAAGAAGAAGATAATCAACATAATTTCAAAGGTAAGAAGAAGAAAACATTAATACAGCAATAGATTCATGACCATGTTGCTAAATCCTCAAAAAATATGACCAAGAACAACAAAAGTAACAACATTTCATCATGTACTAGCATTTCTCCTCCTCAATTATCTCTTCCTAAATTTCCTTCTATCTTTAATCAACTAACAAGCTACCTACCCGTGTGTGTAAAATTAACTGTCATTAATAATTTAATGGATGCGTTCAATCTCTCCTACATCTCCTTCTTCTTCATGGCGTGCTTGTTATTGTGCATCCAAACCTTTAGGACTTGTCTCTTCACACCTACTTCAGCACAAAACTGTTGTACTGCGAGCTCGTCTTGCTTCTGAATTCTCCACCCAATCTTCTCCGCAAACTCCAACATCTTATCCTTCTGCTCCTGCGTAAACTTCGTCCTAAACCGCTTCTTCGACGACGATGATAATGAGAACTGCGGTGGCCCCACCGGGGTCGCTCCACCGGGATTAGAGTGAAACACATTGAGCTCCTCGCTCGAGGAATCGGTGGCTGCGCCACCCCCTCCAAACGCCATCATCATTGGCGGAATTGGCCCGGACGGAGGACTCGTGGGCAAAGCCAGTGAGAGTTTCTGGTGGAGGTGGTGGTGGTGGTGTTGTAGTGGCGGTGCCACCACGGAAGGCTGTGGCGGCAATGGAAGCCTGTGCGTTCGACTTGCTTCGATCTTGTTATTGGGATTGTGGCAGTAGAAGCAATTGGCACCATGTTGATGAGGCTCTCCGTCGACCTCTTTTCTGTGGAAATTCCGGTGACAATCGCAAGCGGCACATTTAAGGGCTTCCGGGGTGCCTTCTTCGCCGCCGGGCATGAATTCGCCGCAGCCGTCGACAACGTGGCCGCCGATGCTGGCTGCGTGATTCTTGAGACATTCCCGATATCTGACAGAAGTGGGTGAGAGGCTTTTGGTGGGTTTGGGAGTTCTAGGGTTGGACCCAGGTGCTGAAATTGAAGCAATGGCTGCACTGACGACTGCAATTGAGACTGGATCTGGGTCTCCGTCTGGATGTTGGGTTTGCGCCGGTGGTTGCGGTGGTGGGTCTGGTGAGTCTCGCCGGATTTGTTGCTGCTGGTAGTGGTGGTGATGATGATGATCTAGAACTGAAATTCCATTACCAGTATTATGAGTACTACTGCTAAGATCTCTTCTTGTGGCACTAGTTGGTGGAGAGATCTTGGAGGGTATTGCCGGTTCTCCAATTTTAGAAGATGAAGAAGAAGGATTATTGTTGTTATTATTGTACGATGGCCCTAAAGAGTTTGGCATCCCTAGTCTCTTCTCTTGACCTCCTCCTCCTATCAAATCCATGTAACAAATTCACAAAATATTACCTCAACTTCTGCTGCTTCTTCTTCTTCTTCTTCTTCTTCTTCTTCTTCTTCTTCCTATTACATAACCGCAGCAATATTCTTCATTGATCGATGAGGACAGGAATTGGTTATCTGATTTGTTTAGCACCAGCAAGAAATTAAGAACTGAGAAGGTATATAATTGTTTGGTGCTTCTCTAGCTAATTAATCAACTTGTGCGACAGTAATAGGGCAATAATTTAACTAAAAAAAGGAACTTTCTTAAGTACCCACCAAACCATTTTCTAATTGAAACCTTTTCCCAAGACGTAAGCTAGAGATTATAGTGGAGACAGAAGAGACTAAACAAAACAAGCCCTTGGCTCACAACACCTTAAAGAACTCAAAACAGAAGACACAAAGCTCAAAGGAAAGGAAGGAAAAAAAGGCCTGGGAGATAGAGGGCCCTACTTCAATTCCATTACTTCACTCTTGACACAGAAGGAAAGAGAGAGAGCACAGCAAATTAGTAGCAGAAGCAGCAGAAGAAGAACAAGAAAGAAAGAAAGAAAGAAAGAGAGAAATAATATAAACAATAAATAAGCGAAAAGAAGGAAAAAGAATAGGGAGGAAGTAAGAAAATTAGTCCACACCAACGCCACCACCACCACCACCGCCACCACCCCCAACAACAACAACAACAACAACAAGGGAGAAAGACAAATAGAGGAGAGAGAGATATTTAAGAAGAGAAAAGCACAAGAGGAGGGATTGTTTCCTACCACCCATCTTGTAATAATCCCAATCCCATAGCAAGAAACATCTTGGTTGCTTGCACTCAAATGAGGGGGAAATTAAAAATAAGTTAGATAGATAGATAGAAAGAAAGATAGATTTGAGAGAGAGAGAGATAAGAGAGATAGAGAAAGAGTGTATGTGAGTATGAAGAAGAAGAAAAGAAAGGTGATTAAGGGTAGGGGTCGGGGGGGTTCACCTCTGCAAAACTACCGACAAAGTCATGTTCTTCCTCTTCCACGGCCTGCAAACTGGTCCCATCTCTTAATTATTGCCCTTTGTAATGTTGTAATTATCTTATCTCCCTCTTTTGTTTCCCTCCCTCATCAAAAACACACGCTTAAACCCTAATTTCCCCAAACCTCCCTCATTCTTCAAACGTTAATCAGCAAAGATTAGGATATATACATCAGTCTAGCCAAGCAAAAGAGCTTTTCATTACTGGTGTAATTGGTTGGTCCACCCCACCGCATTTGTCTTCTTGGTGTGTTGTGTCAGTCTTTTTTTTTTCTCTTTTTCCAAGTAGGCTTTTATAGTTCGATGCTATTGTGCGCCTGCTGGATCTCTGCCAGAACACTCAAAACACCAAACAACCAAAACCACTCCCCTTTTTTCCTCCCTCGCTGCCACCTTTCTACACCGCAATCGATTGGTGTTAGAATTCTAATTTAGTTTGCTGGAAATGTTACAATTATAAAACTCTTAATTATAATTAATTAAAAATTTAACTAAAATTTGCTTTTATAACTAAAATGATAAATTTACTGTTACAGTTTTAATTTTTTATATATATTTTTTGTCGAGATACGCATTACCAGTGGTAAATTAGATGCTCGCAGGCAGGCGCTTGCTCTTAATGAAGCTCAATCGTTGACTAATCACCTTAATATCTCTCTAATTTGCTTACGTCCTTGCTTACCAAATTAAGCTTCTCCTTTGCATGCCACGTGGAACTTCTTCCAATTTTTATTTTTCTGAGTCTTGTTCTTTAAATTTTCACTTCTTATTTATTTTCTCCCTCCATTCCTACCCTTCTTAATTAATGACCAACTAACC
The DNA here is from genome assembly GCA_030144865.1 of Tinospora cordifolia. Taxonomy (NCBI): domain Eukaryota; kingdom Viridiplantae; phylum Streptophyta; class Magnoliopsida; order Ranunculales; family Menispermaceae; genus Tinospora; species Tinospora cordifolia. Next base: position 6,739 of record JAJIYU010017548.1, on the reverse strand, counting down.
AGCATGTTAATAGTATAGAAAAATGATTCTTGGATTAATCTAATTGTTAATTTATAGTTCAATGTTGATTAACTTGTCAACTATGCTAATTGTAGCCACATTAATTGGAATATCAAATTAATTAATAACATTTTTATGATATTATGTATAGTATAATTTTGATTTTTGCCTTTTGAACTGTAGATTTTGTATGGAAGCAAAATATTATAACAGCTTATTATAACAAATTAAATGGCCTTTGCCTAATTATATAATTAAAAATAAAAATCAAATTCGTTCTTCAAGCTTTCTCCTTCCTCCGACGTGATCGGGAAAAAGATGTCTGACTGTGACCCCCATGCTATAAAAAATAATACTCGATGTATTTCTCTTTTTAGTGGTTGAAGTATAGGTCAAAGGAGGTAAGTTTTTCAGGATTACTATGTTCAACGATATAACAAGCTTGAACCTTTTTTCTTGAGTGTTTAACGGTGTATTTTTCGACCAAATTAATGTGTATCTCAAGACTAATTATCGTTCGAGTTGCTATACAGAGTTCAGATAAAAAAAAGTTTCTTCAATGTATTTTTTTTTTAAGTAATCAAAATTTTAACTCGAGACGTTTAATTAAAGAACAGTAAATTATATATAATGTATCTAATCTTTGTGTGGCTCTAGGATAACTATCTTGTACCTTTGGTTTAAAAAAAGTCATTAGGCCAAACAATCACTTTCTTATTTTGATTCCCAATTAGCCGTTTTTGCATGGCAGGCCAATGCTGACTTTTGATGCATTTTATTTAGAAAGAAATAAAATCTTTCATTTATTTAATACTTGAATTATCAGACCAGACCATCTTTTACACCCAATTTTGATTTAATATTGGGATATAAAGTCAATAAAAAAAAACAGATAATATATAGGGATGATATATATATATATTACATAATTAATATTTATTTAACCAAAAACAAAATTGTCTTAAAAGTAATGATATTGGTAAATGACTGGCCTTCTGATGCATTCTATACACACATGACGTGCATATAATGTCATTTCTCGTGGCAATTATATGTATTTGAAAAAAAAAACAATATATATAAATATAATTATAAATATAAATATTTATATAGTCGACAAACATCATAATTGGTAATTGTTTTTTTGATGGTGCTGCCAAACATTTCCCTAATCATGGTGCTCATGAAAATACCTATGTAGATGTTAACAACATGTCCAAACTAATGCAAAATACTTGCCACCCATTTTCCAAAATCAATCTAATTTTTCAATGTTTCTTTGTTTCCCCATTAAAATATTAAAAGAAGCAATTACGTTATTTAAAATAATTTATTAATACAATTCAATAAAAATAATCTTATCCTACCATGCATATCAAACAAACCCTAATGGAATATTTGATATAGAGATTAAATTAAAAAAAGATAAAATGAAAATTAATTATATGCCTGTAAACTTATTTCATTATTGTGGGTCAGAACAATTGAGATAATTTTATATATTTTTGTTTAATATTAATTTTATTCTATTATATACTTCTTTTATTTAATTCAATTTTACCCTATTATATTCTATAAAAATAATTTTATGTATTAGCTTGGTGGTGGGGCAGTCGTATTTTATAAAGTTACGAATATAAAATCAATATTAGAATCAGATTGATCTAATATGTGTAATATTATTTTAAAATATAATATTATCACTAAAAGTCATTGTGACAATTATTTTAATATTACTTGTATAATAGGTTTTTTTAGCATTGGACCTAATTTTCTATTTGACGGAATAAGAATTGGTATAAAATAAAAATTAAACACACCATGTTTTTTTTTTTTTTTGTATAGGGTAAAGTAATTTCGTCAGTTTTAATGAATTATTTTATCGGATGATTTTCATAGGCTAATGCTCCAGAAATTATGCTTTACCGAAATATAAAAATAGAATTTAAATTATTCTTTTTTTATAGAAAATATTGAATTACATTATTTTTTTATTTTTTATTTTAATATAAGATAATATTATTTTATTTCTATAAGAAAATAATCCAATCTTATTTCTTATAACGAACGCTGCTTTAGTTGATTTTTCTTGATTAAAAAAATAATTTACTTCAAATAGTAGTAGGATTAGCAATAGACCCACGTGTTATCTTGTCAAATTAGGAAGCCTAAGCTATATTTAATGATAAAAACTGGAGGCATGGAAGTGATCAACGCGTGATTTACTTAACCACACAATTTCCCAAATGATTAATTGATTATACTAATATAAGATATTATATAATATTAAACTATTATTATAACAATAATAAGCCCATGATTAAATTAATTAAATATTAAATTAGGAGGATGGGCCCGGGTCATACGGCACACGTGGCGAAAGCCCAACCACGTCTCAGTCGCTCTTTTTCCTTTCTTAATGTCCGTGCCAATTTGGCGGTCATCAGTCATCTCAACCTCTGACCTCCTGAGTTGTCATCGACAATACCAAGCCAGCTCGCATTTCAGAGAAATAATTACGATCCTCTGTATCGTCAACCTACTTCTCACCTCATTAGAATCACACGTGGCATATTTCCATTAGTGACGTGCAAACGCTATTAGATAAACTATGACTTAAAGGAAACGTCTGTTACCATGTGATCATCTAGGCAGGTAGCGCTGGGTGAGAGATAATCAGATAATTCATTGGTGGGGCCGTAGAATAGTGCCAGGACGCGCACATAAGTCGCTGTCGGGGTCGCAGAACTATCGTACGCTGGATGCTGTACGCGACTCCTGCACACGTGTATTCCACCTTTGCTCGCGTGCGTTGTAGCCCGGTGCGTACGTGTTTTGAAGTGTAGCACGTGCGAGGGATATTGGGATATATACGGTGCGCCGTGGTTGGACCACAGAACATAGCAGCCGCTGGTCGGAGCTCAGTTCTCGTGGGCACATTAATAATGCGTGTCTTTGTGTTTCAAAATGGTGGGGATGGTTCACAAGGTAATGCCACGTATTTAAAGATGAAATTAATGTAAATTTGTGAAAAATATGAACTGAAAGCGCGATTTTATAAATAATGGGGGACATTTTCTTTTTTGGTGACAAATATAATGTGATAGCAATAAATGATTTAGAAGTTCTTAAATTTAATACATTAGCCTTAATTTAAGATTGTGATATTTGTTGTTTGACTCAAATTTCAAAATTTGAAAGAGAAGTTTCAGATTGTTAATAAATTTACATATAACTGATATACATTATTAAATTCTTATTTGACCCTTATACTTTATTTATTTATTTATTAATCATATTTTATTATAAATTTTATATATTAAGTAATTCTAACATATCAAGACTTCCTGATTTGTTAAGTTATATGACTCTTCATCGACGAGCTGTTGGTTTGACAGGCTGTTTGCTGTTCCGCTTAAGCAAAATCTTAGTTTCGAGTTTCGTGAATATAACAAACCTCACTGGGAGGCTCAATGCTTCATTGGGAGCAGATCAACAGGTCGAATAAAGATTTAGTCTCGAAGTATGTATTAAGTTTATTCGAAGATATCCCATGGAAAACTAAAAAAAAGTTTATGGCTTCAATTGTCTATGTTTGAAGCCATTTTAATTTGTCGAGATATTAGGCTTTTTAGATTCTAATGCTAATAAGTTCTTTAATATCTTTTGATAGAAATACTCAAAAAGAAAGAAAGAAAGAAAGAAAGAGAATAATAGTGGCAGTGACAAAAGAATATATTTATCTAAAAGGATCTTCAAGTTCGAATGAAGTAAGACTACGACAATAAAACAATTTTTTTAGCATCAATAATAGAAGTATTAATTATATAAATAGGGTGTAGGTAATATTTGATAACTTTCTTTAGCTTGCCGTTTTGCTTCAGCAAAATCTCAGTTTCGAGTCTCGTGAATATAGCAAACCTCACTGGGAGGCTCAATTCCTAATTGGGAGCACATCAGTAGGTCGAATAAAGATTTAGTCTCGAAGTGCGTATTAAGTTCATTTGAAGATATCCCATGGAGAACTAAAAAAAAGTTTATGGCTTCAATTGTCTATGTTTGAGCTTTTTCTGGTCGTGGTTATGATATTTGTCATTTTAATTCCGTGGAGATATTAGGCTTTTTAGATTCCAATGCTAAAAAGTTTAATAATATCTTTTGATAGAAATACTCAAAAAGAAAGAAAGAGAATAATAGTGGCAGTGACAAAAGAATATATTTATCTAAAAGGATCTCCAAGTTCGAATGAAGTAAGACTACGACAGTAAAACAATTTTTTTAGCATCAATAATAGAAGTATTAATTATACAAATAGGGTGTAGGTAATATTTGATATCTTTACTTTTAACTTCTAGAAAGTAATAAAAATATTACTTTAAAGATTTTTAGTGTCACCTCTATTTGAAAAAAAGTATAAAATTAATTTGAATTTCTAATACAATTAGAGGCTAGAGTTAAAATAGAAATAAATATAAAATAAAGTTACCAAATATTACATTAATCAAGTAAATATATGCAAATAAAATACACAAGTGAAGAAATAATTTCAGAATATCAAATATTATTGACAATTAGAAAAAAAAATCTCTAATAATAGTATAAGCTAATCTATCATAAGTTCCCCTTCCCCTTCTTTTTTTTTTCTCCTTCATTTATGTAACCTTTATGATAATTACATGCTCTTGATAATTAATAATTTTGGACTACATGTATAATGAATGTGATAGATAGCAAATTTTTGGGGCACATAACTAATATTTATAAGTTTAATCATTAAATGCGATCAAGTTATTTAATTTGATATTAAACATTGTTCTAAAATTTGACTCACCAAACGAAATTTTTGCAATTTTAAAATTTTGAATATAGAAAATTATACTTATCTAAGTCATGTCATATCATATCATATTGTTAAATTGACCTTTTCAAAAAGTTATAGTTGATTCAATAATATATATAAAACAACCATAGAAAGAAATAATATTATCATTACAAAGAAAACATAGGTATAGAGGGTAAGGTTGACAATCATTTCATTTTGATGTAAATGATTTTTTTTTTTTTTGTAAATTAATTTTTGTTTCATCACAATTGACTTCCTATGTGCTTTGGCACGCTTTGTTCCATTAATCCTATTTATAAAGTATATAGTATTCAGTGATAAACACATCACAAATCTATCACAAAGGCAAATTTCGCACATGATATGCTTGCCGCCAAGCCCATCACTTATCCATCAAGCAGGAAGCTCGTTCGAAAGCCTACTTTCACTTTTACCAACTTGGGTGTATTCCTACAGGGAAGTTGGTTTTGTGTAGAATATTATGTTGAGCATAGAATATAAAGTAAGACTTGAAACTTGGTGTGATGATCTAACTTAAAGGCATCATATAAATCATATCCTTGTGTCATGGCTTAACTCATGCCTAGCAATTAGGATATAATTGAAACGATCTTTATGCTTATGTGGATTTTCTAAAATGTCAAGAAACTATAAGGACTAGGAGAAAGGAGCAATTTCATAGAGGCTAACGTAGAAAATACAATGTGTTATTTTGCAAATTTTCAACAAGCAAAAATATATAGTCTAGTGGTAATACCTACTTGTTCTCAAGGCCGACATATGCTCCTCCTTGAGGTCTATTAAAGATGAACGCCTGATTGATGTGTCTTTGGTCTCAAAGTGATAATCAAAGATATGAAAAGCTTTTATAATTGCAACTTCATCTTGAGGGATAAGAGGTTTGCATATATAGTGCATATATTGGGAATGTGATTCAACAAGGGCAATTGATCAAGCAATTAATGATACATACAATCACACCTTTGCTCTTATTATATTTAAGAGTTTTCTACTTTTCTTATTATTGTCCTTGATCTATGCATTAAAGGGTCATTAACTAGTATCACACAAGTGCTCCTCATAATAGTCACTTTTCCTTTGTTTGACATATCTTATACATAAACAACGAGCATAATCATCATTTGGTAAGTTTGAGACCAACATATCCTTCTATCACTTAGTATTAGTCTGAAATTTATACCACCATGTGGTTGTTGGTTTTATTAAAATTCTTTTAGTAACATCTTTTCAATTTAAAAACTAACGATAAACATTGTTAGTGCATTTGCAAATTATGTTGAAAAAGTTGGCTATTTGAGAGAGATTTTGAAAGGTGATAAGAGGACAAAACAAAAAAGAAAAAAAAAAAGAAAAGGAAAAAAGAGATTAAGCTTTAGTTTTAGGGAACAAGAAGGAATTAGCCATAGCTAGAATGGTGGTGGAGGAATACAAAATCAAGCACCAAATCTTTAAGAACACGTAGGTTGCCACCCACGCTCACTACCGCTTACTAGACTGCAATATGGGCTGGGACTGGCAAGAGAGCGAGAGTGGAGGGGTCCCTCCTTGTCAAAATTTACATGAACATGCGCGTGTGGTACACCCAATAGAATTCATTTGGAATCAACAAGCACCTAAGCATTACTTAGCAAGAAAACAACTAAAAGAAAAGCTAATAACGAGCTTTAGCTGCCTGGGTTCAGACAATTCCTTTCATCCTCTCATTGAAATATATATTATATATATCAAATCTAATTTTGATATGTTCTACATCTCCTAAAATATTGTGTTTCTTTTATAACTTTTTAAGTTTTGATCAACCTTAACTTAGAGTAATACCTATAACAAATGTTGGATTGATTCTTTCTGATTAAGAGAAGTTGAGTTAAGTAAATA
>JAJIYU010017547.1:0-11637 GCA_030144865.1 Tinospora cordifolia | reverse complement strand
CACCACAAAGATTAGTACATTCAATTATTTGGTGAGCAATGGACTAAGATACATATATAATAAAGTAGCTAAACACATTAAAGTGATATATATTCTACTTCTCAAATGGATTCATCCACTGATATTGGACTGATCCACCCAAACAAGCTTCTCGTCCCAAGTGAATTGTTAAGTGAACCATAATATCAAAAAAAGATGGAGGAAAGAACCTTTCAAAAATACACAGTTTCGGCTATTGAATTATCCAAGTCCAATAATAAATTTTGATCAAACAATCCTATCACAAAGTACATTAAAAAATCTACAAAGTCGTGAAATGGCATATCTTAGACCATTTGGTAGAACTCCTCTCAAAGCAACAAGCAATATTTGTTGCATTAATAAATGACAATCATGTGACTTCAAGCCAAGTATCTTACATTCTTTAATCGACACACAATTTTCAATGTTTGACCCATAACTGTTAGGTAACTTCAAATTTGTTTATCTTCTTTTGAAAGAGTGTGCATTGCAGCAAGTAAATATAATCAATGTCCTCGCTTCTCAACATGTAACTCAGTTCTAATATTCATGCATTCCAAATCTTTACGAGCATTGAGTCCATCTTTTGGTTTGCCTTTCACATCCAGAAGTGTGTGAATAATACTATCGCATATATTCTTTTCAATGTGCATCACATCCAAATTATGATGTAAAAGCAAGCTCTGCATAAATTTGACTTAATTAGTTCATATGTTATGAAATAGAATGAATCCATATTATGTTTCACAAAACAAATGAATTTAGAATACAGTGACACAAATTTGTAAGCATACCTTCCAATATGGCAATTTAAAGAAAATTGACTTCTTCTTCCATATATGTTCCTCCCCTTTTGTCTTTTTCTTCCTTTTTTTACTCTTCCCCTAGTTATTTATAATATTTTCTACCTCTATAAGAATTGCTTCACTTGTAAACCACTTTGGTTTTCCTCGTAGCTCTTGTTTACCATTAAACCAAACTCTTTTTTTTAGTGTGGATGGCCATGAACTAAAAATCTTCTATCACCCATGTATGAGAATTTTGGACTATGACGTCACCATTCAGAGCAAGTATCCAAGCGAAAAATAAGACATGCAAATCTTCCTTTTGTTAACCACCCAGACATATTTGCATAAGTAGGAAAATCATTTATAGTCCACATTAAGATTGCTCTTAAGTTGAATTTTGATTTTGTAAATGAATCATACATGTCAACTCTATTTGTCCATAACAATTTTAAATCGTCTATCAAAGGTGCTAAGTAAATATCTGTATCATTTCCTAGTTGTTTCAGCCTAGGAATGAGTAATGTCAACATTGAATTATCTTTCAACATGCATAACCATGGAGGCAAGATATATGTAACTAATATTACTGGCCAGCAACTGTACCTTGAACTAAGGTCTTGAAAAGGATTAAAACCATCCGTAGCCAAACCAAATGTAATATTTTTAAGATCTAATGCAAAAGATTCATCATTGTCATTTATAGTTTCCCATGCAAATGAATCAACCAGATGCCTCATTTTTCCATATTTACTTTTGTTATTTTGATGCCATGTCAATTGTTCAGCTATTTCAACCACTCCATACATTCTTTGAAGTCTTAGAATTATTGAAAAATAATGCAACACTTTCTTAGATACTTTTGTCTTTTTTTGAGTGTGCTTAGATTTCCATCTAGACGAACCACATTTGGGGCATATATCTGCATCTTGTAGCTCATTTCTAAATAAACAACAATCATTAATACAAGTATGTTATCTTCTCATACCCAAGATCAAATTCCTTTAGAAGTCTTTTTGTTGCATATAAAGAACTAGGAAGAGTATGATCAGATGGAAGCAAATCACCAACAATTTTAAGCAATTCATTAAACCTAGTATCTGATAAACCATATGAAGCTTTTTACTTGAATAAAACTATTGTTGCTGAAATTTTAGTATGTTCCAAGCAACTAGAATATAAAGGTGTCTCTTCCTCTTCAACTAAATGTGTTAGGTCTTCCTCTTCAATTTCATGTTCATTCTGTTTATCATGATCTTTTTGAATATATGCATGGTCCTTGTACATTTTGTATGTATCATTCATGGGTATATCTTCGGAGACAAAACCACATGTTTCAAGCCTTTCTCCATGAAAAAACCAATTAGTATATGTAGGATCTATACCTTTTATGACTAAATGCTCATATACTAAATCATAATGGTGGTGATCCAAGTTCTTGCATTTTGCACAAGGACACGATATTATGTTTATATTTCCTAAACTTAAATGTGCAAAATTGATAAAATTTCGAGCACCATGTCTATACTCTTGAGACAACCTAAAAAAATGAAAATCACTTAAATTTTGAATAATGTAGGCAAGCAATAAATAATGCTATCTAATTTTAGATATGAAAGTTGACCTTGAAATATGAACCCATTTTTTATCTATGTGTAGCTAAATATATCAATTCCTAAAAAGAAGAACAAAAATAAGTCAATAGCAAAAATGAATAAGTCAGCCTTAGCAGAAGTCAATAGCAAATAACAAATAATAATAATAGAAGAACAACAACAGTTACCAAATCTACAAGTAGAGATTTCGTACCCAGCACAAGTAGAGATTTCGTTTCCAAACGCCCAAAGAAGAACAACAATAGTTACAAGCAAATGATTGTGTTGATTCTGCAGCGATTCTGCAAATAACGAATGAAGATTAACAGAAGAAAGACAAACAAAGAAGATCGATGAAATGAAATGCACGAAGAAGAATACCAACCGTGCAAGTAAAGATTTCGTTTCCAAATGCAAAAGTAGATATTTTGTTCCCAAATACCCAAAGAAGAAGAACAACAACAAATGAAGATTAACAGAAGAAAGATGAGCAGTGAAAATCGAAGAACTTAAATGCACAAAGAAGACAATCGAAAAACAATGACTCTAAAGAAGATCAGTATACCCGCATTAATTTTTTTTAGGGCAGGAACTGATTTTTTTATACTTTTTGTAGTATAATGTAAGAATAATATATGAATAATTCGAGTATAACAATTATTCGGTTGTTGATACAAAAATGCGGGCTGAACATATGAATAATGCAGGGATAACAAGTGAATAAAATGCGGTATAACGTACGAATAACATATGAATAATTATGGAATAATGCCAATAATGGCAGATGTATAACATACATACAATTGGATAATGCATCTATAATGGTATAATGCAAGAATAATAACTGAATAATACGGGTATAAAATTGTTCGATTGCTTTAATAAAAAATGCGGGGATAACATGCGAATAATGCAAGGATAACATGTAAATAAAATTCAGTATAACTTATGAATAATCATGAAAAAATGTGAGTAATGGTATAATGCAAGAATAATATTTGATAATGCGAGTATAAAAATTGTTTGATTGTTGATATAAAAATTTGGTATAATGTATGCATAACATATAAATAATTATGGAATAATGCCAGTAACATGGTAGAGGTATAGCATAACAACCTATGATTAATGCGTCAATAATGGTATAATGCAAGAATAATAACTGAATAATACGGGTATAAAATTGTTCGTTTGCTTTCGTAAATAATGCGGGGATAACATGTGAATAATGCAGGGATAACATGTGAATAAAATTCGGTATAATGTATGTATAACATATGAATAATCATGAAATAATGCGAGTAACGATATAATGCAAGAATAATATCTTAATAATGCGAGTATAAAAATTGTTCGATTGTTGATAAAAAAATGCGGTATAACGTATGTATAACATATGAATAATTATAAAATAATATCAGTAACATGGTAGAGGTATAACATACTAACCGATGATTAATGCGTCAATAATGATATAATGCAAGAATAATATCTAAATAATGCGAGTATAAAAATTATTCGATTGTTGATATAAAAATGCGGTATAACGTATGCATAACATATGAATAATTATAGAATAATGCTGGTAGAGATATAACATACTAACTGATAATTAAAATGTCAATAATGCTATAATGCAAGAATAATATCTGAATAATGCGAGTACAAAAAATGTTTGATTGTTGATATAAAAATATGGTATAACGTATGCATAACATATGAATAATTATGTAAGAATTTCACAATTTATTTTTTTTAATAATGGTATAATAATGCGAGTATAAAAATTATTATTATTATTTATTTTATTATTTTTTTAGCATAGTTAGTGAAATTATGTAAGAATTTCACATTTTAAACGTATTCTATCATATTTTATTAAAATAAATATAAATATTCATTATTTTTCTGAAATAATACCAAATGATCTTTTTCATTATGTTGTGTCATTAAATCATCATCTTTTAATCTTTTATGGCGAGAAAATATTTCTCACAAATATTTTATTAAAGAGAATTTAGACTTAAATTTGATTTTTTGAGAAATAGTCCATTTATTTATTAAAAAATTAGTTTTATCATTAAAAATTAATAATTTAGTAATTTTAACACTAAAAATTTTAACAATTTAGTGTTAACAATTATTTATGCATAATATATAAATAACATGATATATATATAAATAATGTGACATACAAATATCTCTCTCTCTCTCTCTCTCTTTATATATATATATGCATAATATACAATTAACATGGTATATATAAATAATGTGAAGTACACACACACACACACACATATATATATATATGATATACAAATTACATGGTATGTATCATTATTTATATATACAATTACTTATATATACGTATAATTATTTCTGCATAATATACAAATAACATAGTATATATAGATAATTTTTATGTCACCTTATTTATATATGTAATCAATTATATAAATAATTGTATGTATATGTATATATATATATATGTATATACGTATATACATATAATTATTTATGCATGATATACAAATATTATGGTATACATATATAGATAATTTGTATGTCACATTAATTTATTTTATTTGAAATTCAAACATAATTGGTGGGTGTTACATAATTTAACATATATAAGTTCCTATAGTACGTATATAATTTATTATATAACACATGCATTATTATGAAATTATTCTCATATTATACTGTTATCCACGCACATTATACATGAATTATTCTTTTGTTATATAGACATTATTCAGTCAAAATTAAAGTATATATATTATAGATATATATGCCGGGATTATTCATTTTTCGATTGTTTTTGCCAAACAACCGAACAATTTTTATACTTGAATTATTCGGATATTATTCTCGCATTATACTACTATTCATACATATTTTCCTACTATCCAAATATTATACATGTATTATCTGCTGTTATACTTGAATTATTCATTCTAAAGTACCGTACGTATAAATAAATAAATAAATAAATATATATATATATATTATACTTGCAATTCTGTTTTCGATTTAATTTTAGTCCATTTTTGTGCCCTAATCTCTCTGTCTTCTTCGTTTCATTTTTCAATTCAATTATTCATTTACTTGCGATTTCATTTGTTATAATGAAGAACGAGTGTTCATCTTCTCCTAACATGACGACCGTAAATGCTAAGAATGCCAAGTACATCACACTATTCTGAATCTTGTATTTGTATTCGTCTGAATGTGATAGTGAATGGTTGTGTGGTCTGTTCAGCTTTCTTTGAACTAAGATATTATTCTTACATTATATACACATTTTTATTTTGTTATTATACACTTTTTAACATGTTATTATGGTATTATACACCTGGAGGAATATCAATATATTGTTATACCTGAAGATAGATACTCAGCCAAAGTTGGGTCCTGCATATATTGCAGCAACAAGCACATGATGCATCATAAGTACTATGTTTACTGAAATTATATGGTATGTATCTATATATGTCATTCTACCTTCCCATCATTCATTATTGACTCCAGTAAGGTGTGCATTTTTTTGAGAGGAAAATTAGTGATGTCGGTGACTACAACTGCTTTACTTTAAAATGTTATTATGCTTAAATACGAATAATATGTACACGTGTGTATGATTCGCCCTGGTTAATACAACAAATTAGGAAAATTTTATTGAATGAATGATTTGAGATATTTGGTTAATCTATGGTTCGCATGTTTAACTGCACTGATTATTTATGTATTCTTTGCAAAATATATGTTAATTATTTAATTGGCATAATAAAACTATATTTTGCAAAGAATACATAAATAATCAGTGCAATTAAACATGCGAACCATAGTTTAACCAAATATCCCAAATCATTCATTCAATAAAATTTTCCTAATTTTTTGTATTAACCAGTGTGAATCATACACACTGTATATATTATTCGTATTTAAGCATAATAACATTTCAATGTAAAGCAGTTGCAGTCACTGGCATCACCGATATTCCTCTAAAAAAATGCACGTGTTGTTGGAACCAATAATGAATGATGGGAAGGTAGAATGGCATATATAGATACATATCTTGATGCATCATGTGCTTGTTGTTGCAATCTATTCAGCACTAGTTATATCTTGAATGCTTCAGAAAGTACCATCAGTGAGCAAAAATTCAGAAAGTACCATAAGAGATGCATGAACAAATACTTTCGTGATTTACTAGAGTATGAAGGATGGATGACTGACAGTTGCTTTGCTGATTGGAGATCATGAAAAGTAATTGACAGCACTTGATGACAAGAAGAAAAGATTAGAGCAAGAAATTTATGATTTGCAAGGTTTGATGGTTTGTTCAATGCTTTAGATACTGCGATGTTTTTTTTTCTTACAGCATACACGCTTGTATCTAGCATTTTATTTTTCCATGTTAGTTTCTATTTTCAATGATTTCGACTTGTTTTACGAGTTTAATTATTCCATGTACAAACATCATGTGTCTTAGAGCATCCCCATTGAATGATTGGATCCTTGGATCTATAGCTTCCTTGGAATTTCCCAAGGTGATTTTTTTTTGCCTGAATTTCTAGTCAATCCTTGGTAATAATGTGACGATCCATGTTTTTGACATCGGATTGACGAATCTAATATATATATATTTTATGTATTTTCTAGAATTTTAATGAGAAAATACGAAATTTTTTTCTAATTTCGAATTTATTCATTGAAGAAAATGAGAATAATGTGAGAAAATATAATTTTGAGGAAAAAAAAACATGAGACTGTGAAGAAAATGTGTTTTCTTGAAAAAATGATTTTTAGGATCGATTATTAAAGTTTTGGAACAAGTATTAAATTTTTAGAATGATAAATGCGATTTTTAGAAGAAAAATACGATTTTAGAAGAATTAATTAATTTTTGGCAAAAATGATTGAATAAATGATTAAATGATGCATAATTGAAGTATTTTGATGAGAAATGATAAATTAGCAATTTTTAGTAATTATAGAGAGAAAAAAATTGCAAAATTTCGGTTATATACATGTATAGGTGTATATGTATATATATGTAAAGGAATAAAGAAACAAATATATATATATATATAAAGGGGCGTTCGGCATACACGGGCCGAGGATCAGTAGGGCCTCAGTGCCCGACTTGTGAGCACGCGCGCGGGCCATTGGCCGAAAAATCGTGGGCCGACCCACGATTCAGCCAACCCATGCGCCCAGGAGGGGGTCCAACCCTTTTTCCTTGTCTTTTAGCGCAAATTTTTGAGGAGTTTTGGCAGATTTTTGGCAAATTTTCAGTTACAAAACTATGATAGTTCATGGTTTGAATCCATGGTTTGAGCCATCAATTCACAACTTCTATTGTGGCTAATGAATGTTGCCAATTGGGCAGCCAGCATGGGAGCTTGAGAACCACCTGGATGGCCACATGTCATCCCCATCTTTGCAATGCAAGCACCCTTCATGCAACAAAATCCCTTCTTTGAGCTCAAGTCTAGAAAATTCTAGATTTCTGTAGCCACATTCCCAAGCTTGAATCTCCCTCATTTCTCAGCTAAATCTAGTGAACCATAGCTTGTTTTGAAGCTAAGCTACCATCTACGAAGTCCCACAAGTATTTTGCCCAATCTTGGAGCCATTTGAAGCTAAAATCATCGAAAAAAGGTGTTGTTCACAGGGTTCAAACCCAAAAAACCAAAAAAGCTTGTGTTGGAGCCACCTTTGGAGCTTCAAATCCTAGGCTGTTTCAAGCCCATTGTGGAGGTAAAATTGTCCACCCTCTTCATTTTCATATATACTTTAACCTCCAAGTGTTAGAGAACGAAAAATAGGGCTTTACATATGATTTCCTAGACATTGAAGTTGGTATCTACTCACTGTTGTAGCTGTGTAACGGAAACAGTTGGAGCAACTTTGGGAAAACTCACACTTGAACCATTCTAGGCTCGTCCCTGAGGTAAAACCCATCATTCTACCGGTAGAAACCAAAAATTGGAACATTTAATACGTTTTAGAAGCCACTGTTGTTAACTGTTAGACTCACTGTTGTAACAGTGTCGATAGAAACCAGTTTGAGGCCAATTTTGGAGCTATATTTGGGACACCTAAAGGCACCCATTCGGACTGAAACTAGAGGCGTTTCAGACCTCATAGTAGAAGTTCCAGAAAGGTATAAAGATCTGACTTTGAGCCTTTGTGTATATGATTTGCTACACTTACAAATATGTCATGATTGTTAAAGTGTTAGGACTTAGAACAATTTCTTGTATTCTTTAAAATACAGCAGAGAAATTGGTGGAAAGATAGGCATGAATTTAGCACTGCATGTTACTGATTCGAAGTATTTTTAACTATGAATGTGTTATGATTTGTATACTGCAATTAGACACAAGAAATGACCCATAGAATTGTGATTTAATGGGGGGAAAGAATACTAGGAAGATAGTAGAAACTATGAACCCAGAAATTTCCTACAATCTGGCTGAAAATTATGAGATGAAATTAACTGACCAAACCTTGATATATTGAGCTGAAATTTGGTGGAGAGATCCCTAATTATGTCTAAAAGTTTTCTACCAAATTTTAGAGCATTCTGATATGTATAGGTAAGTCAATTCAGACAAACAGTCACTGCCTATTACAGGGTATATGGGATATGTACAGTCTCTGTTGTTATGCCTAGAAACCCTAGTAAAGGATGTCCAAAAATTGTGATTCAAAATTTGAGGAAAACTTTAGGAAGTTTAGAACAGTTTTGAAAAGTTTGGCGCAAATCCAATGTACATATTGTCCGCAGAAAAATCAGGAAAATGGTTGCGCAGATAGGGTTATAGGCTAATGTTGTGCCTAAGTGATGGGAATTGGGAATGTTGACCCCTTTTGGCCCAATTGACTTCATGAAGACTAGAATTGACCATTTGGGACTCTGTTGACCAGATAGGTTAGCAAGTGATAGGTTGACTATAGTTGACCAAGATTGACCAAGGTCAATCAAATTGACTTAGCAACTAAGGCAAGTTGAGCTAACATAGATGGACTACCCTTGACTAGGTCAATCTATAGATTGACCAATGATGTAGAGTTAAAGTGAGCCATGTCCCATGTTAATATTAAGAAGTTACATTGATTTTATAGGACCAAGTACTAGCGGGACGCGACCGGTCGCAAGAAGAATGCCGGGAGCGGAGCATTATGAAAATGGTATTACATATTGTGATCAATTTGCATCTTTTAAATAAGTTTTAAATAGTGCACCGAGTCTCGAGGTCTGAGGGTGCAGGGTTAAGGCGAGTTGTGTCGGTCTCCCATATGACCTCAATAGTGACCACCTAACACGGAGTGCCCATTGAAGGGGTTCTATGGGCCTACGAAATGGCAATGATAATAAGTCCTGATCGGGACGTCACAATAAGGCAACGACAATAAGTCCTGGTTGGTCGTTACGATGATGGCAATGGCAATAAGTCCTAATCGAAGTTGACACGATGCGCCTAATGGTCTGCAATCCACTCGAGTGATTTTTAGTCGCCTTGGAGAGCTTGCGAGCCTAGGCGAACGTTTTCACTATTTAACTATTTTTGAATGAAGGTGCACGATTGCATTATGGATTTAAATTGTATTTACTGTTGCATTCACTCACATAATGCTATTGTTCATACATTCATGGCATGTGTTTTATTTGTGGAATGCTTGTTTTAAGTTATGAATTACACTGCATAACTCACTAAACTGTCGTGGATAATTAGACTTACTACTCTAACTTTTTAGGTCCTTCAGCGGTAGATAAGGGCAAGGGAGTAGTCATCGCTTAGAGCTGCACTCTCTTGTTTGTTTTGGTAGGTTTTCTTTATATTTTCTTTACTATTTTGTGTTTCAAGGGTTAGAAATTATGTATAGAGGCGAGGAAAGTTTGTATATAATGGATTAGTGACTCCTGTTGCTACACATGTTTCAATGACCCATTTTGGTAAATATCAAGTTTCATTGGTGTTCATGTTTTAAATTTCTTCTGCATTCCCTATGATTACTCTGATAGTATGTGGTATGGTGTTGACAGATGAGACTTAATAGTGGCTTGGCAAGCTCGGCTTGCGGGCAGGGTTGTCGGGACACTGTGCCAGTTGGTTCGTCCTTTGCCCTAGGGAAGGGGTCCCGACAAATAATTTGAGGGCATTTTTGGAGAATGGATAAGAAAAATGTCAAAGTTGGGTCCTTTTATGAGTTGTTGACCTTTGTAGATACTGGGAAAAAAATCTTTTGTTGACGATTAATATATATATATATATATACACTATGTTATTTGTATATCATGCATAAATATAGACAAGATTAATGTTATTTTGTCCATAGGAGGGAAAGTACAGTGCAATTTTTGAGCTAATAGGCTAACCTCAAGGGAAAGTATAGCGTAATACTTTAGCTCTTATTCTTATTTTATTTGTTTTAAATTAATCTAATTAAGTTCAATTTTTTTTATCTAGATATATATTGAGTTGCTTTAACTTTTACAGTTGCTATTTAGCTCTTATTCTTATTTTTTTTAATAAAATTAATCTAAGTAACTTCATTTGTTTTTTTATGTAGGTATATATATAAAGATTGGAACAATGGAGAACTTGAGTTTATATGCTTGGATTGTGTATTAAGATGATACCTAATGATCCTTTAAGAAGAATTCTTGCTTATGGAACTTTTTATTTTTGTTTATTAGGATTAATAACAATAAATAGTGTAAACAATAATTACACTTTTTAATGGATTGTATATATGTTTGGTACTATGAAATTTTTTATTCTTAAGTGTTACGAATAATACGTGCATATATATATATATATCTATAATATATGTACTTTAATTTTAATTGAATAATGCATGTATAACAAAAGAGTAATTCATGTATAATGTGAGAATAATTTCATAATAATGCGGGGATAAACGAATGATGCAGACACACACACACACACACACACACACACACATATATATATACATAAAATATGTACCTTATTTATGTTTGACTAATGCAAGTATAACAAACGAATAATTCATGTATAAAGCGTCTGAATAGCAGTATAATGTAAGAATAATTTCATAATAATGCGAGGGCAAACGAATAATGCGCGTATATATATATATATCCACAAAATATGTACCTTATTTATGACTGACTAATGCAAGTATAACAAACGAATAATTCATGTATAATGCATCTGAATAGCGGTATAATATGAGAA
>JAJIYU010017546.1:0-11622 GCA_030144865.1 Tinospora cordifolia | reverse complement strand
ATATATATATATATATAATGTAGTGTAAAGGTGCTATGATGTGGGCAACAACAACAAATAAAAAATGGTTGGAATAAATTGTATGGCACAAACCACAATGCATGTTTTTCCCTTCTCCATCTTTCTCTCCTTCCCTTCTTATTCTCTTATTATTTAACAACACTTACTATGTTTCAAGAAACACACACAGACACTTTGACACTTTATAAAGTATCATTAAAAATTATATAAGATAATAAAAATAAATACATTTAACAAAACTTTTCATATATTGCTATTAGATATATTATGACACTTTATACATGTCATTAAAAAATTATGTAAGTACATTATTAAGATGTCATCATAGAATATTTTAAAGCAAGCATAAAATGTCTCTAAAACTATTTTTACAATTTTTGTAAGACATTGTCAACATAAATCAAGATTTTTTTACATGTTTAAGCTAATAACATTAAGAAACTAATATTTAAAAAAAACAAAAAGATATATAAAATTTAAAACTCAGAGTTTATATTATTTAACTCAAAAACATACAAATACAATTTTAATTGATAGTTTTTCTCCCATACTTTTAACACACAATATATTTTTGAAACTTGTAAATATAAACTTCCAACATTATGAACCCATAAATACTTGAAAAAAAAATATAATTATTAAACTTCATTAGTAAGCATATTACATATTTTTCACATTTAAGATTGTCATAAAAAAACATTTATTTAGAACTTTATTTCTTTAAAGCAATTGTATGACACTTTTTGGTCATTCAATTGTACTAGCAATAGCATTGCCCAAGATCCTTGTTTCATCTATAAATCTTTGTAGTTTTATAAAATTTTCTGAGACATAATCAACTCATACTTGTCAATTATCATTTCCTAGTGGTATCACTGAACCATAGTAATTGTGTCAGTTAATGAGATTTTTTTTCTTACGCAACCACCACATTTATCTTGAATTGGCACCAAAGTAACTCCTCACATTTTGTAGCATCTTTAGTAATATTTACGTTTATGACATTATTATCTCGTGTAAAATAAAATATATTAATATTTTGTTTATGACTTCAAATGAAGTAAATATATTTCATCATTAAGTAAATTTAAAATGAGAAAATTTAATTACTCATTGAGTTTGTTATAAAATCATATCAGTCAACATTTGCAGTCCAATTATCTTGCATTTTAGCCATTCCTTTGTCTTTCTCTTTAAGTTGTTCAAATTCTTTCATTGTTTGATTTTGCACATTTATTAATATATTTTGACTAAAAATCTTATCTTTTAATTTTTTTTAACAATAATACCAAAAATTCTTAACAAAACCAATTATGGTTATGGTAATTAATCATGATCGAGAACAAGTTACGTTCAGCATAAAGATACTCAAACAGAAGACAATTAGAAAATTAATTCGAGCACGAAATGATTGAATCATATTAGAAAATTGCTGTCAAAATCATATTAGAAGGTGAATTGAGAAAAAAAAAATGTATTTACAAAGTCCAATACGCTACATAAAACAGCATTGCACTATGTCATGTAAATGAGTTAGGTGAGGCTACCTAGTGGGCACTGTGTTACATGCATGTGGCATTACGCTACATTGAGCATGACTGTGAGGTGCTTTTACTTTGAGACCTAAACTAATCTAAGGGGAGCTAGGTGCAACTCAATCCTTGTAAAGTACACTTAGAGCTTCTTAACCACAGATGGTGCGCCTATAGATACCCTTCTTATGTGTGGAATTCATTATAAAAAGTTGGTATATTGGTCATGATTTCTCGGCGATACATAGATAAGTTGTTTTGAGTGAAAATGTAGTGTTTTACGTCATAATGTTATGAACACAAAAATGAATTTATGACATGACTTCATATAAGATCATACTATTAAAATAAGAATGCATATTTTGGGATTGCGGGCCATTAAGTATCATTTTTCGTTCACAATTGTTTTCTTGTCAGTGTGTCTAGCCAATTAAAGAAAAACAAAACCCCTTGCTTGTTGACCTCACTCTGTTTGCAAAAAATCATAGTCGACTATAAAGTATTGTTAGGACAATATGATCGATAGACTACCTTAGGGCATGTTACCTACCCTGTAATACCCCAAAAATGTTTAGCCACCATTAACTATAAATTTAACACTAATTAGAAAGTCTATTGGTGAAAACCCATTAGATTGTTGTGTAAATTAAACGAACCTTTAAGATGAGAAAGTGGCTGCAATACCACGACTATTTTCTAAATATATATATATATGTCATTTAATTGATTAATTGGTATAGACACATGCAAATATATTAATTAGTATCTAATTATGTGACACTTTATTGGTGCATATACGTATATATATATATTTATTTGTCATTGATATACAATTAATTAATGGGCATAAAAGTATATAGGGATATGCATTAATTAATATTAGACATATAGAAATATTGGGTAAATATATTATTCTCTAGTTAAATAAGAAAATAATATTTGAATAATATACTTAGTATAATATTAATATAGAAAAGTATGTGTGTAAAATATTAATTAGATGCATTATAAAAATAATATTTTATTTAGTATGATATTAATATATATAGAAAAGTATATGTCTAAAAGAAATGCATTCATGAATATAATATTTTATTTAGTATGATATTAAGATGTGCATATATTAATTAGAATACATGTATGATATTAAGATATACATATATAGAAAATAATAATCTCACATTGGAAAAATAAACAAAACTAGTTGAAAAATGACTCTATATAAACTCTCCTACTCTACCCATTTCAAATATAGAAAATGATAGTCCCACATTGAAAAAATAAACAAAACTAGTTAAAAAATGACTTTATATAAACCTCCCTATTCTACCTATTTCATTCATCCTAAAGCAAGAATCGAAATTTCTCTTGCTCTCTCTTTGCCTCCTTTTTGGCAACCTCAATCATTGTTCTTCTTTTTTTGAGTTATTTTAAATAGCTTATGAAGTAGTAGCAATGAAGTGCTACACAAGTTAGGAAGCGATCTCAAAGTGAATTTCTTTCCCTTTTTTTTTAATTTATTATTTTGATTTAAATAATGTTTGCTTGTTTTATTAGTTTAATTTTATTCATGTCCTTTGTATTTATGTCATTCAATTGTTATATTACTTATGACCAAAAGAGTATGCTCTGTAGTTGCGTCTTGTATGATCTTCTACATCAAAAATTAAAAGTCAATATGAATGTTATACTGTTAGAGTTATTATTTATTATGCATCAATATATAGTTATGACCAAGAGAGTATGCTCTGTAGTTGCGTCTTATACAATCTTATACATCAGAAATCGAAAGTCAATGTTTGTGAATGCGAATGTTATACAGTTGGAGTATTTAAATATGTTGGAATATTTATTTACTATGTTCTTGCACACAAAAATATGATTAAATAAGATTTCAACCACGTACCAGTACGGGGGACCTTCTGTGTTCTATGTAGAATTGGAACTGGCTGTCAATATTGACACTAGACTGGAACGGGTTTCAGGAATAATCCCACTAAAGATGAGTTTGAGTTTCAGAATTGATCTCTCTCCCTAGATCTGGAACACAGAGGTTATTCTCATTCGGTCTAAATTACGACTGAGATAATATATTGTTTGAATCGAATTAATCTCTAAAAGTGTTTGATATACTTGTATTATTTGGTTGAAATAATTAATTAAATAGATAAAATGATTCATTGAGCTTCTTAGCTCACCTCCCTTTTTTCACATTTCAGAAAATTAACTATCTGCCAACGTGGAGAATTATTTATCCTTGTTATTTATTTCATTGTAGGGCACGTGGGCCCCAAGCAAAATTATGTTTTTCAATTTTGAATTTATTTTTTTCTATAATTGATCATTGTACGCAGAATTTTTGAATAAATAAATAAATAATCTTATTTATTATGATGTCATTTTTTATATAGACTAATATACACAGGAACCCTCATGAATTTGAGTTTAAGAAGAAAAAAATGTATTATGGGCCCGTCTTCCGTGGGACCCAAGATTATTGATCAAAGAAAATTAGACCGTCAGATAACGTGGATGATGGGGCTCGGGAGGCAGGTTGCTACAGTGGCCCCATCCCTCAAGTTTGGATCGAGCCAAACTCATGTGCCTCAAGTTAAATTGGCACCCCTATTATAATAAAAATGGTAAAATAAAAAATAAAATAAAACAGTTAAAACTTGACATCTCCACCCACCTCTCTTCACCCTTCTTTCATTACATCAATCTACTTTTGCAAATCTAAGAATTTTAGCCGCAGTTTACATTTTTGTGAATTATTATCGATCAAAAATATATTTGAATGTATTTGCAAAGGCTTCAAGAAAATCATTGAGAAAGATTCAAGCCATTCCTCCACCTTATGTGAGACATGCATTTTAATTAAACAAAAATTACTTGTATATAAAAAAACTTGAAAATCAAAGTAAAATTTGTGCAAAAATGTGTATTTAAAACTTTATTTTACATCTTGTTGTTCATTGTATCCACCTTACAGCGGATAGAGTTATGTTCCTACAGTGAACAAATCAAACAAAACCTTTCTATCCACCTCTTACGGGTACAACAAAATCTTTCTGCCCAACTCTAATATGGCAACAAAAACCTTTTGTCCACCTCTGACTGCATAGATACAAGGGTTTTGTGCACCCTTGTTACCGTGCATGGATAATAAAGCAACTAAACCTTATTTTTTAAAATTTTCTTCCAGTCTTGGGTTGACTTGTATATGATAATAATAATTTGTAATCTAGTTGCTATTGGTTTAGGACTATATTGATCAATGTACAAAAATATTGTGTACCTTGGTCTTTTTAATTTGAAGTGGACATGTAAAACTTAAAATATGTTGATGATTATTGTTAATATCTATTAGTTTTCAGGTTATTATTTTAGCCCCAGATAGTCTAATACCACCAGCTATTGTAAATTGAATGAAATACTATCCATTGTGTGGCAAGGACTGAGACACCTCCTCTATTTAGAAAAAATATTATTTCTATTGGTATTATGCTCAACATACCAACAATAACAACAATTAATGATTGAATTATCTTTTTTTTTATGAACTTCCTAACATGCTATAACTCAGATAATACGAAGTCCAAAATTTATTGCACAAGAGTTCTAAAATATACACCAGCCCAAAAAAAAAAGCCTTAAATAGATCCTAATAACAGGGTATTCTACCTGCACCCCCATCCCTAATTTATCTTTTGAATTTTCTAAACTACTTCAACCCATATTCCATACCCGAAGACCTCTTCTTCTTCTTGTTCTTGCCACTTTTATTTTTTTTATTTATTTATTTATTTTTTTTTTTGGTGTGTGTAAGAATTGAAGATAAAGGCGAAGAAAAAGAAGGAAAAGATTTTGGGCTATGGGCCCTTTACTCCCAAAAAATGGAGAGTTGAGGATATGGCTATATGAAGTTGAAGATCATATTGAAATATTGAAATAATAGAAAAGGAAGAGAGAAAATTACCAAACATGTCATTTTTTCAAAATATTATCAAAAATATTTTTATTTTTTAAAAACTTTCAGTTATATTAATATTTTAAAATTCTAACACTTTTATCAAAATATCTAATCTAGGGTTCCAATTGATCTCGTGAAGAAAAAAGAACAAACCTTGCAATTCTCAAGATTGCTTGGATCTCGCGAAGAAGAAGAAGCAGCAGCCGCTGCTATTGTGCCACCATTGCCGTCGCTGATCTCTTTGTGCTACTAAATCCAAAAAAACATCATCGCTACTCGCATTCTGTCATTCATCACTGTTCTGTTGTTCATTGATCATCATCTGCTACTTGTGTCATTATGTTGTCGTCGTCTTCTTCTTCTTGGTTGTTTCTTCTTTTGATCGTCGTTGTCAAAGTTGAACCCCACTGATGTTGTTGCTCATCACCTTCTTCTTTCTGAGTTGAACCTCACCGCGTCGTTCTGCTAGTCTTAAGTCTTCTTCTTCCTGGTTGTTTCTTTTTTCGATTGTCGTTGTTAGAGTTGAATCACCACTGCTATTGTTGTTCGTCACCTTCTTCTTCTTGAATTGAACCCCACTACATTGTTTTGTTGTTCTTTTGTTTGTCGGTGAAGAAGACCCTTGTGTCCATTTTTAGATCTCGAATTGGTGACGTCGAGGTAATGGTGTTCTTCTTAATTTCTCTGTGCTATTGCTACTCATAGGAGCAAGTCGCAGGAGTATGCATTTCTCTGTGCTATTGCTATTCATAGGAGCAAGTCGCAGGAGTATGCATATATATATATATATATATATATATATATATATATATGTATGTATGTATGTATGTATGTATGTATGTATAGTATACGAATAATATATAGATATTAGTTGTTTATATATGATATATCATTTGTGTGCTATTAGCATACAATCTTCTTTTACTCTTTTTTTTTCTCTTTTTTTTTTCTTAGTTTCCCTACTTCAGTGCTCACCTTTCGGCTCACTACCGTCGTGCTTGCACTACCGATGCTACAACTTCAATTGTTGATTCCCTTCGTCGTGCATACTATGTCGCTGCTAATCTGTTGTTGGTGCACCGTTGCAGCCGTGCTCTACATTATTCTTCAGCCACTGGTATGTGACGTGTCTATTCCTTCTAATCGTTTGCTTGCTCGAATCACTGTTGTTGCACACGATTATCGTTGTTCGTCGCACACGATCTTTGTTCGTCTACTTGCTCGAATTTCTGTTGTTGCACACGATAATCGCTGTCCATCGCATATGATCGCCTCTACACACGATGATATTTTTAATATTTTGGTTTTTTTTTGTTGTATATTTTTTGTATGTACAATATTTTTTTAATATTTATTACTTTTTTTTTAATAGAAACGAATTTTTCTCAAAAAAAAAAAAAAAAAAAGAACTAGACATTGATTTTGGGCTATGGACCGTAAAATCCTGACTCGAATGGAAAGTATTTCAGGTGGGCCTCTTTCGTTTTCTGAAGCAATATCTATAGGCGCACGTAATGGTTTTTTGCACTCAAGTACGCAGACTGAACAATTCTATTGGACTCGATTTTGGAGGACACAGCGTTTTGTCTGATTAATTGTGAAATAAAGGGTTTCAAGCCCATTCCTACCACACTAGTAACACATTATTGAATTTTTTTATTTTTATTTTTATTTTTTTTGCATGAAAAAATGTTATAAACTAACAAACATGTATTAACATCAACTTAAAAATGCTCAAAATCAAGTATTTACATATCGATTTGGTGAATTTAAGAATTAAATTAAAGTAGGTTTTAAGTTTGATGTCTTGAAACTTGGAGACAATGTGATTTCTTTGCGAGACTCACCACAAACTTGTTCAAAAAGCTCGTAGAGATGTTATCTACCTTCAAAAATCTTTAAAATTCACGGATGGAATTGAGAATATAGAAGAAAAAAAGGGAGAGAGATTGGGGAAAGGGGGAATGACTAAGATTTGAAAATAGAATGGGTAGAATTAGAGTTTGGGATGGTACAGAAATAGGAAAGAAATTCATTTAAATTTTGAGATTGGTAAAGAGAGCAGAAGATGAAAAAGGAATTGTGGGTTAAATTAATATTTGCACCCTAAATTACGGATATTGATGTGACATTTAGGTAAACATAAGCCCAAGACTTAAAATAAGAATTAAAAAAAAAAAAACCAAAGATCATTTTGAAACAAGAAAAAAAAATTAATTCAAATTAAACTTGTTAATTAGAACTAAAATTATAAGGTTAACCTTCATAAGTTATAAGATCAAAGAAGTTCTTAATTAAAGAACAAAGATAAGTTTTTAATATAAAAATATTTAAAAAGATTTTTATTCAAATATAAAATATTTATTATATGAAGTAGAGAAGTAATTATTGACTCTCATTCAAATTTAAATGGAAACAAGGAAAGTCTCAAAATCTAGAATTCTCACCTGTTAAAAATAAAATAAAACCTTTCAAATATGCTAAAAATCTTTATATTATCTCTATCAGCTAAAAATTAAAGGAACGTTCTAAATCTACTAAAAATCTTTAAAGAATTTCCGCCTATTAATAAATAAAAATATCATTAAAGATATGTTATATTTTTAAATAGTCATCTAAGATACTATCTTACACTTTCACCCCAAAAACCATAATGAGCTCAAGTAATAAAATTAAGTAGCCTAGAATTAAATAAAAAAAAAAACCTTAATAATAATTATGTAGCTTAAAAACGCATCATATATGAAGTTTGAACTCTTTGCAAGATATTGTATGTTAGTTTCTGTTATTGAATGTAGATATTATATGAAATTATTAAACCAACTTATACATGTTATTATATTTTATCAAACATCGAACGTTGACATCATCTATTTCTTATGCATTTACACTATTCATATCATTATAGAAAAAGACACACATCTTCGATATATATATTATATATATATATATATAACTCTTTTATGAAATTGTTGTGAATGTTGAAGTTGCTTTTTTTTAGTTAATAATATACAATATTCCTAGAAATGCTTAGTTGATAGTGTTAGAAAATTACACAAATAATCTATTAATGAATCATATATCAAAAATTAATAATACTGCTAGAACAAAATAGAAATAAGAAAGAATAAAACTACTAAGACAAAATTTTGTATCTTCTCTTGTGTTCGAAGATCAATCAATGACCGTATCCTAAGATTCGACTATCGAACCAATTCGAAGTACTACAAATTGATTTCTAGCAAACTGAAATTCGGTGTTTTTGATCTTGTAATTCAAAAATTCATTATCTTATAATAAAAAATTATTTTTATTTATAAAAAAGGACAGCAATGAAAGTATTCGACTTTCCAAATAATAGTTATTAACTGTTAATAACTATCCAACAATTATATTTTGAATTTAAAAATTCATTTAATAATTAAATTTAAAAAATAAATAACATAACTATATACAATTAACTCATGGGCTCATAATCTCTATCTCTTCAATCCAAGTTAACAATCAAGTATTTTCTTTTTATTTTCAAGCAGTTTTGTTCCTCTCTCCTATATGGGACAATTATTTCCTATTTAAACCTCTTTTTATTAACAGATAGCAAACAACAGTAGTTTAAGAGTCAAATAATGATCTTAAAAAGCTCCCCTACCTTTGCAAGCAACTCTGATCACCTCATACAAAATAACAATTGTAATTTCTTTGAGAGGTTAATTGAACATATATATATATATATATACACACCTCTAATGACCCACTTCAAACTTTAATACTTCAGTCATCGAGAAAAGATAAAGCAAAAGATGGCAATGAAAACGAGATGTTACACAACACCTATAAAAAGTTTACGTTTGAACATAGAAAATAGTAAATCATGCATCTTTCTCATCTTGTCAACATCATCTTTAATTTGTAAGCTTATTCTCCCAAAAGCATTTGGCTGTGTGTGTCGTAGCATACAAAGACGTCCTTCATTGAAAAAGAAAGAACATCAAAAACGCTAAAAACTTTGAAAAAAAAAATAATAATAATAAAGTTCTCTCTTTAACTACTTAGTAAAGAAAATTAACTTAAAATAGCTTGATGGCATTATATGCATAAAGCAACCTTTCTAGGTGATGAAAGGCAGATAGAGAGAGTAGGACTAACAGGATTTACTTCAATTTGAGGGGACATGAGTATTATGAGACGTGAAGAAGACAATTATCTTCGTTTTCAAAAGAGCATACATAACATAATATAATATAATATATATAGCTGGAAGCACTTCCTATGATCTCAACAATTATTTCGTTTAATTAAGAACTGGGAGTGCTTAATTAATATATTCTAGATAGATGCTCCATAATGACATATTTGCAGGAAATCTTCCTAAAGAAAATGACAAGCATACTGCCATTTTGTTTTTATTAATTAAAGGTCAAGAGAGAACACTTTTATACCAAAGTAATAGAGCAACTCATTCCATTTTGATTAGCGCAAGATCAATTATGATGCATTAAAGTTGATAAGGAAAGTGATAAAAGCAATTGTTAATATTTACTCCCTCACGGGTCTTTTATAATTTACATTTAAAGTATTAACATAAAGGATTGAAAAGGCTTTAACTATCATGAATAATAGAAAAAATATGTATAGTTTGATTGGACTCAAAATTTTCATTTGAAAGTAACAGTTACTAATTATAAAATTTAACAGAAATTAATATAAAAGTAGAGGAGATAATAAGAAATAAAAGTAAATTTGGAGAAATTAAAGATATTTTGTGCTTTATCATTATTTTTTAATTGTTATTTTTTTTTTTAGTATTGGAGAGATATCTTACGCTTCGAGTGAAATAAATCCTTCCAAATTGGTTATGGTAAATACATTTGAGCTGACTTTTCAATAAAAACAAATTAATGAGGATACAATACATCTCTCGAGAACTTAACCTTGATCCTACTACTCTATAGAATTATTTTTCCGGCCAACTCAGCTTTTGATATATGTTCATTTGGTGTATGGCAAAGGAATTTGGGTCATTATTTATTAATTATTCTCTTTCTTTCTTTTTTTTTTTAAGGAAAAGGTGAGGCGTGGAAGCATTTTCACCAAAAATAATATCATGCTTGATCTAATCCAAAAAGCCATAAAAAATATAAGAAATGAAAGGTTGGTGCAGTGTTACATAACTAAAAGAACAAAATTAAAAAAATAAAAAATTAATGAGACATCGAAATTTAACGTGGTAAAACTTTCAATGTGAGATAAACATCTACAGACAAGATGCAAAGAAATCACTGTAAAAAATAAATTATAATCCTCTTTCTACACTCAGTGAGAGAATATGGAGACTATCTCTCTCTTAAATTAAAAAAAAAAAAAGAAAAAGATGAAGAACAGAAGAATGTGATGAAATGATTTGTGAAAAAAAGAAAGAATGGTATTTATAGACACCACTAGCCAACTTTTACGCATTTATTGTCGCATCACTTCATACCTTATTAATCATTTTTTAACTATCCATGAATTGTTTCTGTTCTCTTCAATCATCCTTTTATAAGTTTTACAAACAGTCATCAAATCACTATTTGTTTATCATCACAATATTTTACCAATTTTTCAAAAAATAGTCTCGTATCCGTACAAAATCTTCTTCTACTTAAAACTCTAAACTTTGTTAATATATGAACAACCTCCTTACATGTTCTAAAAATATTATACAATTCCATGGTATTCATATTGCTTGCAACCGTAAGTAGTATATATATGTCTTTGCAAATGTGATCACTTATAGATATCGAAAATCAACATTTTCATATTATAAAAATCACGGGTTTTACCATTTCAATAACCATTTTTGCCTATTTCTCTTTAATTTTTTGCTTTTCTTTTCCTTTTTTTTTTTAGTGTTATAAATCTAATTCTTGTACCGTGGCAGAGACTGATATTTGGGTACCAGGTTTAGGGTTTTTCTCAAATTATCTAAGAACTCATAAATTGACCTCGGTTCCAACATTATTTTGATTGAACAATGGGATCAAATACTCTAATTAATATGGATTAATGTTATATTTCAGCTCTAATACATCAAACTGTGACCCCCATTAATAATCT
>JAJIYU010017545.1:0-11627 GCA_030144865.1 Tinospora cordifolia | reverse complement strand
TTTTATTTTTGTTTATTAGGATTAATAACGATAAGTAGTATAAATAATAACTACACTTTTTGATGGATTGTATATATATTTGGCATTATGAAATTTATTATTCTTAAGTGATACTAAATGAACCATTTGAAATGATAGGAGAAATGTGTAATAATGTTTATTTTATATTATGAATGTACAGATACAGGTAAATATTTGCAATATACATTGTAGTAAAATATTTTACGATTAAAAAAAATTGACATATATGACTACGTTCAGTTTTCGTTGTAAGATACATGATATAACAACGTGCAGACAATTGTTGTTGAAATACTGCAGCTTTCACAACGGGCACATGCATGTTGTTAAGTAATGGACGTACAATAACAACCACCTGACCGTTGTTGAAAGGTTAAAAGGGTAGAGTTTTTGTTAGTTGCAAAACAAACTAATATTAGAATAGGTATATTATTGCATTTTATAAGAAATAAGGGAGAATTAATTGAATAATTTCATAATTAGCAATTTTTGCATATAGTTAGGTGTTTGCATTGTTTAATATCTTTTTAAGCCTTATTTTTAAAGTTTTGATATTCTTTTATGAGGAAATGATGTCTGGAAAAGGAATTGAGTGCATTGCAGGATACAAATTGAAGCACACAGGAAGAATGCATCATGAGAAGGAAAACAAGAGAAGGAATCATGAGATAGTACCAGAAGACCGTGGTCCAACAACTGAAGACTGCAGTAACAAAAGAAGGACCAAACCAGGACATAACACACTGGTGACCGCGGTCACCAGAATGGGTTATGCACAAAGACAGGACAGACCGCAGTAGACAGCAGGTGGAGAATTTAGGGCTTTTGTCATAAAAATCACTGACCGCGGTCAGTGATCGCGGTCATTCGAGTAATAATCAGGATTTTTATAATTTTTAGGGTTTTTTAGTGCGGGACTATATATATGAATGGGTGATTAGAGTCAAAGATACCTAATTCGGAAAGAAACCACTGGTGACGGCTGTGGGGCATGAAAACCTGTATTTTCATTAAGGATTGAAGATTGTTTAAGAGATTTGAGTATGTTTTACTTCTTTGAATTTAATTTCATGTTTTCCTTTAAATTCATGTCTAGCTAATTAGTTTTATTGTCTGGGATGTGATGTTCAATGCATAGTTTGTGATATCTAGCTGTGGTTATTGAGTTATAAACTCTATTCCATATTGTGTAGACTTAATGCATTATGTTTACTGGCCATAGACATATTGAACCCAACACTTTAGTCTTCCTCGGAAGAGAAGCCTAAAGGGTGGATGTCACAATTTGGACTTAGACCGGTTGATTTATCGGGAGATTATTGACTAATCTAAGGGGTTGCACAGGGACTGTTGAACATAACACGTAGGTTGTTAAGTGAGCACCTCGAAAGAGGGTTTAACGAGACAAATCTAGTGAATGTTGAAATACCTTGGGAGAGGATTTCAACTGTTGATGCAAAAACTCATAGTTTAAATAATTCATGATTAAAACGAAGGATTGCAAACTACGTAGCGGCATTCACTATCCTAGACACGTTCTACATAGATTTCTTAATATTAACTATTGATTTTGTTAAGAGAGATTTTTATCTTTTAACTTAATTCAATGACATCCAGTTATAGTCTTGATAAAACTTTGATCAGTAGTAAATTGGGATTTGAAATCACAAATTAACCCTTTTTCTCTGAGGACGATACCCGGTCTTACTAGTTTATACTTGAGCGAAATTGTACACTTGCAGGATTGCCAACAAGTTTTTGGCGTCGTTGCTGGAGAAAATACGGTGTTTAGTGTTTTTAAAACCAGTTGAATTTGGTTTAGTCTTAGTCAAGACAAAAAATTTATTTTATTATTGCCTGTTAATGATTTTTCTTATATTTAGTAAAAGCACATTGAATACACTTGATCTATCTATGTTTTTGTGTTTCAGGCTTGTATGAGTAAACGTCCTTGTGACCCCTACGATCCAGATTTGCTAAAAACAATCAATCAGATTCGGTTGGAGGCTCAAAAACGAGTACCAACTATGACTGACAGTGAAAGTTCAGGAGTTGGGAATAATAGGGAGGGCCAGTATAGAGAAACACCTTTGAGGGACTTCTTTAAACCCGCACTGAATAACAATTACTCAGGCATAGCAAGGACACCAATAAATGCAAACAATTTTGAGTTGAAACCGTCCTTGATCACCACGGTGCAGCAGTAATAGTTTGGAGGCTCAGCGGTAGAAGATCCAATAGCACATCTAAACTCATTCATGGAGATATGTGATACGGTCAAAATGAATGGAATAACTAAAGATCAGCTTAGGTTACGACTGTTTCCCTTCTCTCTAAAGGATAAAGCAAAAGGTTGGCTGCAAACCCTGCTTCCAGGAAGTATTACAACTTGGGAAGAAATGGGCCAGAAGTTTCTGCAAAAGTATTTCACACCAGCCAAAGTACATCAGCTGCGAGGGAAGATTAGCTCTTTCAAACAATCTAATTTTGAATCTTTGTATGAAGCTTGGGAGAGATTTAAAGACTTACCGAGACATTGCCCACAACATGGATATCTACCTTGGCTTCAAATTCAGATGTTATATAGTGGACTTACACCACCCACTAGGGCCTTGGTAGATTCAGCAACTGGAGGTTCTTTGATGGGGAAGTCAACCACAGATGCGACTCAACTCATTGAAGACATGGCAGCTAATGCTTATGGACATGGTACAGAAAGAAGTACAACAAAAAGAGTGGGAGTTCATGAAGTTGATGAGATTAGTGCTTTGCATGCCCAAATTGCAACTATGACCCATCGGTTGAATTTGGTGGAAGAAAAGAGTAGTGGAGCACAGTTTTAGAAGCATCAATAAGTGCAGTTAATTGCAGAAGCGTCTTATCATGGAGAAGCTTCAATAAAACAGATGAATGCTATGAACAGATTCAGCGGGTATCAAGCACCCGCTGGGGGGTATAATGTCCCAAAGTATTATCATCCGGGTGTGAGAAACCATGAGAAGTTCTCATATGCAAATAACATAAATGCTCAAATGCCACCAGGATTCGTCTCTCGACAGCCCTTGCAAGACAAAAAGCCATCTTTGGAGGATAACTTGATGAAATGATGAATATGCATACAAGATTCTTCAAGGAGTTGACTAGAAGGGTGGATAAAAATGACACAAGAGTTTTCGAAATTGAAATCCAGGTGAAAAACATTAATGCCACTGTTAAGAATCTAGAAACACAAATGGGGCAGTTGGCACAAATAGTTTCAAATCAGCAGCGGAGCTCTTTTCCAAGTGATACTCAAGTAAATCCGAAGGAAAGCTGCAAGGCGTTTACTACTAGGAGCGGCAAAGAGGTAGTAGGTCCACGAAATCCAAGTATACTACCTATTGAAGCTGAGGGAGTTGTTAGCAATGAGATAGATATGCAAAAGATATCAATAGGCTAACATGAAAAACTTGCATCATCAAAAGGGAAGGTCAAGGAAAGAGCAAATCAAGAGGGTCAAAGTTATGAGATTCCACCCTTACCATTTCCTTTAAGGTTCCAGAAAAAGAGGATGGATGAACAATTTGCCAAATTCTTGGAAATGTTTAAGAAAATCCATATAAACATTCCATTTGCAGAAGTTTTGCAACAAATGCCTAATTATGCAAAGTTTATGAAGGAGATCATGTCCAAGAAGAGGAAGCTAGAGGATTATGAAACAGTCAAGCTCACTGAAGAATGTAGTGCCATCCTACAGAAGAAGCTTCCTCAAAAGTTGAAAGACCCAGGTAATTTCACTATACCATGCAATATTGGGTCTGAAATTTTTGAGAAGACACAGTGTGATCTTGGAGCAAGCATAAATCTGATGCCCTTGGCGATATGCAAGAGGTTGGGAATGACAGAAATCAAGCCAACAACAATCACTCTTCAACTAGCTGATAGGTCCTTAACATATCCAAAAGGAGTGGTTGAGGATGTGTTGGTCAAGGTGGATAAGTTCATATTTCCAGTGGACTTTGTGGTTCTAGACATGGAAGAAGATTGTGAAATACCACTCATCCTTGGAAGACCATTTCTGGCTACCGGGCATGCACGCATTGATGTACACAAGGGAGAATTAAGTTTAAGAGTTAATGATGAGAAAGTTATTTTCAATCTTTACAAAGCAATGCAATACCCTAGAGACTTACATTAATGCAACAGGGTAAAGATCCTAAACTCTTGCATTGGCAAGGTGGTGGAGGCATTAAGCTCACAAGATGAGTTGGTGGAAAGCATCTCTCATTCATTGAGGTTTCCTCAAGTCATGACAGAAGAGGAGCAGCTAGTGGTGCTAGCTTTGGAAGCAAGCTCACCATAGTTCCATAGTAAAGAGGAACAATTGCCTGAAAATCAGCCATCTGAAGTTGTTTCAGAGCCTCCTAAGGAAGTAGAGTTGAAACAGCTTCCAGAGCATTTGAAGTATGCATTTTTGGATGAGGATAAATCACTTCCAGTTATTATCTCCTCTTCACTTGCACTTGTTCAAGAAGAAAAGTTTTTGAAGGTGTTGCAAGAGCACAAATCTGCATTAGGATGGACAATTGAAGATATCAAGGAGATAAGTCCAGCCATTTGCATGCATAAAATTTTAATGGAGGACTCACATAAACCAATAGTGGAACATCAGCGACGACTCAATCCTATTATGAAAGAAGTGGTGAAGAAAGAAGTAATGAAATGGCTAAAAGCTGGAATTATCTATGCAATATCAGATTTGCCATGGGTTAGCCCTATTCACGTTGTGCCTAAGGAAGGCGGAATGACTATTGTTACAAATGAAAGAGGAGAGTCAATAGCTTCAAGGACAACAACTAGATGGCGTGTGTGCATAGATTATCAAAAGCTGAACAAGATAACCCGTAAAGATCATTTCCCTTTACCTTTTGTGGATCAAATGTTGGATCCAATTACTGGTTATGATTTTTACTGTTTCTTGGACGGATACTCGGGATATAATCAGATAGTCATTGCACCAGAGGATCAAGAAAAGACTACTTTCACCTGCCCATATGGCACTTATGCATTTAAGAGAATGCCATTTGGTCTATGCAATGCACCAGCAACTTTCCAGTGGTGCATGATGGCAATATTTGCAGATATGATTAAAGATATCATGGAGGTATACATGGACGACTTCTCAGTGTTTGGTGAAACATTTGAACAATGCCTCAACAATCTAGAACGAGTCCTCTCACGGTGTGAAGAGAAGAACATAGTCCTCACTTGGGAGAAATGTCATTTCATGGTTCGGGAAGGCATTGTGTTTGGCCATAGAGTTTCTGTTAATGGCCTGGAAGTTGACAAAGCAAAGATTCAATCCATCGAAAAGTTGTCACCACCAACAACAGTGCGTGAGGTGCAGAGTTTCTTGGAGTACACAGGTTTTCATCGTAGATTTATTAAGAACTTCTCTCACATAACTCAGCCTCTATGTCAATTGCTGGAAAAGGAGGCTGAATTTAACTTCACAGCTGAGTGTGTTGAAGCTTTTAACACACTTAAAAGAGCCTTGACGTCTGCCCCAATAATGTCCACACTTTTTTGGGGTGAACCTTTTGACATCATGTGTGATGCTAGTGATTATGCAGTGGGAGCAGTTTTAGGACAAAGATGTGATAGGATGTTCAGAGCCATATACTATTCAAGCAAAACATTAGATGATGCTCAAAAGAACTATACCACCACTGAAAAGGAGTTGCAAGCTGTTGTTTTTACTTGTGACAAGTTCAGGTCATACATTGTGGGCTCACATGTCAAATTCTTCACTGATCACGCAGAAATCGGACAGTTGTTTACAAAGAAGGATGCAAAGCCCAGATTAATAAGGTGGATCTCGTTGTTGCAAGAGTTTGATATTGAGGTAATAGATAAAAAGGGTACAGAAAATGTTGTGGCTGACCACTTGTCTCGTCTGTCAAATGAAGCAAACCCTGATCCAATGGGAATAGTGGAAGTTTTCTTGGATGAGCGTCTCTTGTCAGTAAGTGACAACTCCCCGTGGTACGCAGATTTTGCTAACTACAAAGCCACAGGCATCACCCCACCAGATTTATCTCAAAGCCGCTTGAAGCATTTCATACATGAGAATAAGTTCTATCTTTGGGATGATCCCTTTCTTTACCGGAGGTGTGCTGACAAGGTGATTTGTCGTTGCATTCCTGAATCTGAAATTAACAAAGTTCTTCATGACTGCCATGCTTCACCTTACAGTGGTCACTATAGCCATCAAAGAACTGTCAGACGTGTACTTGAGAGTAGATTTTATTGGTCGAGCATGTTGAAAGATACTTATCAGTTTGTCAAGACCTGTGAGACATGTCAGAAGCAAGGAAACATCTCGAGAAAGAATGAAATGCCTCTCACCTCATTTGTAGAAGTGGAATTGTTTGATGTTTGGGGCATCGACTTTATGGGGCCATTTCCACCATTAGCTGGCAAACAATATATCCTGCTATCGGTTGACTATGTCTCTAAGTGGGTGGAGGCTGTGGCTACAGCAAAGAACAATGCACGAGTGGTACTTAAGTTCCTTTCACGAAACATTTTCTCTCATTTTGGAACTCCTAGAGCTATTGTAAGTGATGAAGGGACACATTTCTGCAATAAAGTCTTCAACAACCTTCTCACTAAGTATGGTGTGAGGCACAAGGTTGCACTGCCCTATCATCCTCAAATTAACGGGCAAGCTAAAGTGTCTAACCATGAAATCAAGTCAATATTACAAAAAATGGTTGGTACAAACCGTAAGGACTAGGCATTGAAGTTAGATGATGCATTGTGGGCATATAGGACAACATTTAAAACACCCATTGGTATGTCTCCTTATCAATTGTTGTATGGGAAATCCTATCACCTGCCTTGCGAGTTAGAGCACAAAGCTTACTAGGCAATCAAGAAGTTAAATTTCGAAGCGAAGGCTTGTGGTGAGAACCGGTTGTTGCAACTCGTAGAACTTGAAGAATTTTGCAGAGAAGCATTCGAAATAATACCATCCACAGAGAGCGAATGAATAAATGGCATGATTAATTTATAGAGAAGAAGGAGTTTAAACCTGGGGAACAAGTACTCTTTTTCAATTCAAGACTCCGTTTGTTTCCAACAAAGCTTAAATCTCGATGGTCAGGACCGTTTTTAGTCACTCAAGTCTTCCCGTATGGAGCAGTAGAGGTGCAGAGCTTGGTGGATGGCCACAGGTTTAAAGTGAATGGCCAAAGATTGAAGATTTTTTACGGTGGTCCAAAGCAAAGGGTATAGATGGTTCTCTTCAAAGATTGAAGCAGAGTATCCTCATCGAGCTAACGACGTTAAACATAGCACCGAGTGGGAGGCAACCCACTATAGATGTTTGTGTAATTGTTTTCTTAAGTTTAGTTTGTTAGATTTTAGTGGGAAGGTTGAGTCTATACACTTAGAATTGAGTAAAGGGTCCATCATACTGTGGACCGCGATAATTAGAATGCCAAATTTTAGTGACCTCGGTCCACACAAGTGCACACAGGAACCATATTCTGGTGACCGCGGTCACTAGAACATGTGTTCTCCAAGGACTGCGGTCACCAGCATGGGCATTCACACAGACCGCGATCATCAGAACACCATTCTTGGGTGTATACACAGACTGCGGTCTACAAAACCACAGTGCAAAACACAGACCGCAGTCCACAGTTGAACATTTCGTTTTAAAAAAAAAACCACACATGGACCGCGGTCCATCATCCGCAAATCGCGGTTCATGCGTCTTTTTAAGACCAGATCGTCGTCATTTTCATTAGTTCTGCTTTGAAATTTCTAGTTTTTGTGTGGCTTTTGGTCTCCTTTTCAAACTCTCAAGCGTCTTTTGCCTTTTCAGTAAAAATGTAAGTGTTCTTCTTTGATTTCTTATTAGTTCCTTGCGTTCTTTCAAGATTTAGATGATTTAGGAGTTGTTATGTGTGTTCTCTTCTGTCTAAATGGTGATTTTGTTCAATAACTCGCATCATTCCTTCCTTTCTTTTGAGTATGCACAATATGTGAATCCTTTTTGCATAAAGACTTGCCCAACTCTGTGTTCATGAGCACCTTAGGCCTGTAGATGTGTTGTTTCACATAATGGGGTGCATTTTTATCTACTTTCATGTCATTCAACATCACAAGGCAATGCAAGATTCAATTTTTATTGCCTAAAGATTTACTTTGATGTTCTGATGTTTAGATCATGAAAACTAATCTATGTTGAGTAAATTTCATCGAATGGTTGATGCATCATTATATGAATCTTGTTGTTTTCCTTGCCCCCAAAATAACAGCCGGTACGATTGTCCCCGTAACACCCTTATCTCTCTGAGCTGGCTCATCACTGGCCTCCTCCCTGACTACGCCTCGACGAGGTCTACCTCATCCTCTTCCTATCAGCATTATCTACAATTCAAAATTTCACTTTCAGTATCCAATAGTTTATTCATATTGAAGCAGAAATTTTTAATAATTTGAAACGACATACTACATTTCTACTTCAATTTGAATGCCTTGAATTTTTTGATAATAATCATTCATTCCAGAACCACCTATACCCTTCACGTTCATTGTGCTACTGTGACTCTAAGTTCATGTCTCTAGGTTTTCGATTTGTCTCTGTGGCCTAGAGTTTATGCTTCTAAGTTGACAACATTTTATTTGTTTCTGGATATAGGAATTAAGATAACAATACTCAAAATAGTATACTATACACCCAACAAACAATCAAACAATGCACTCGGGCATAATGGAATCCACATTCTATTACGGCTAGTATATTTATGTCAAATCCTAATCTCTAAGGATGATGCAAGACCCACTGTATTCGACCATTCCATACCAGTAGAATACAGTGCGTGCAAGTTCTCCCAAAAAGTTTGTTCATTACCCATTACAATTCTACAAGTGTCTCATTCCTTAAGGCTGACGCAAGACCCACCATACGCGACTGTCCCATAACAGTAGAATACAGTGCGTACAAGTTCTGCCCAAGAATCGATCACTCACCATACATGGTTCATCATTCTTCAAATCCAAGATTCCTCCATACCTCTGAATCTCTATGCATCCCATACTACGTAGAAATCAGAAATACAAGATCCTCCTGAATCGAGTCCTAACTAATACAAGTGTGTGTTACCACATTAACAGTCTCTAACTTGTGTCCTAACAACTTTTATTCAGATCCACTGTACCCCAAAAACGCACCCAATCATTCCTGGACTTAGGATTTCAATACTTGGCTAACTGATTCGTCTATTAAATCACCAAGTTTAAACTCTATCTCACTTCTATGGTATGCCATCGCTCCCAAGTTTTGGACCTTTTCTGAATGGAGCTCAACCTGCAAAGCCAATACCGAAGTATAACTCAACCTACAGGGCCACCACAGTACTTTCGTCCTAATGCGACTAGTAACTCGAGCACGCTGACATCACCTAAATCTTTTCTAGACTTCTATCCGCCTAGTAGATGAATTCTACTCATTTTATACACTTTTCAAAAGTCGAATACTTCTTTTCCAGTGAAAATCAAATCCAATGAGATTTTCATTTTTGTGAAAAATTCTATTCTGAGAGAATCAAATTCATTCTATGTCAATCTCAACCTAGTAATTCTACTAATTGGTTCTGATACCAACTTGTCACACCCCGGCCCTCGCGCTGGGCCCTTCACAGCTCTACAGTTGAGCATCACGTGGCATCAAAGCTCGGCGCGTGTACCCGCCGGAGCGTTGGGACGTGTGACTTGGTTTGTTTTCCACTTCTGTTATGTACAAGTCAAATAATTTCTTTTACTAGTTTGTTCCAAAACAAAACACGAGATTCATTGTCAAATAAACTTTCAATATGTTTTCAAATAAAATTCAAAATTATATCACCGAAATTTCATAGGAAATAATACAAAAAATCAAAGTACCTGCGGAAATTCATTGTCAAACAAAAAGAGCTTTCAAAACTCAAAACATTCGTCTGAAATCATTAAATGCATCCATATTCATTCATAATATTTCAAAGTATAAAATATTTGTTCAACATATACATAAACAAAATAATAGGCTCACAGGCTAAAATTTCAAACAGTGTTTCGTAATATAAAACAGTTCTATTTACACATAATGATAACTAGCTAGGCAACATGCCCATGTTCAAAATACATAAACTCTGAAATACAGTTCAAAATAAAACATCTCTAGAAAACTCTTCACCAGTTTCTGGGTTGGTCAATCCTCACTCAGCACCAGGCCCATGAGTACCTAAAAAATGAAAATGGAGTGAGCTGGAAAACCCAATGGATCTCTCCTACACATCACTAGCTCTATATAGACCAACATATAAAACATGCATACGATTTCATTACATTAGAGCGTTTCAATCACTTAATTGGTTATTTCTGTCGATCTGTCTGAACGCTGTCAAGAATTAACCGAAAGAGTTAACCACCCTCGGTATTCCTCTTGTGGTCCTGGACAAAACCAGGCGCGACATATTTATCAAATAGAAGTCTACCTCTGAGACCACGATCCATGAAGATATGGAAATCATGTAGAAGCTACTATGATCTCCTAAATTCGAGGATTACACAACCACTCGCAATTTGGCCCGATTTGGGAATACCCACGATGACGCCCTGACTGCACCCTGATCATAATCTAATGATGCACCAACGGATCGTCCATTGCCTCGGTACATGGAGTTTTTAATAAACCATTAATCTTCTTTAGTTTTCCAAACAAGATTTTCAAACCATACAGCATAACATGTACTAACCTGTGCAAACTAGATCATATAAATCATTCCATAGACATTTAAGTAATCCATAACGCTAGAAAGCACATAACCTGACATTATGATGTCATGGCAACCATTCCAATCAGTTCATACATTCTTAGCATGATACTAAGTACAAGAATATAAACAATCATCACATTTCATATCCTAAGTTCGTAAAATACTAATGAGCAAGGAAGTCTTGCCCACCTATATATGCCAGATAAACCCTTGCGCCTCTCCTCAACACTCACCACTAGTCAATCTGAAATCAACATTTACACATTCAATTCTCTAAATCTCCAAAAACCCTCAAACTATATCAACAACCATCATAGATATCCAATCTAGATCATTCATATCAAATTCCAAATAAAGGGTTTTTTCCAAAATTTTGGTTTCTCATTTCACCGTATCAACATGCAAAACTACATTCATTTCCTTCCAAATTCAAAATAGAATATATTTAATACTGGTCACAACTTCAAAAAATGAGTGGATCGAGTTGTATTGCCTATCAAAGGATTTGCACTTCAAAAATCCTCCAGATAGGTGAAATTCTTCTGGGTTTATCAAAAACTGCAATTGAACAGTTAAAACTGCAATAATTCAGTTCTAAATTGATAAACTCTCAATTTAAAAGGAAGATCCAAGCTTATATGGTTCCGAATCATCTTATATATCAAAAATCCTCAAACCCTCATTTTAAATACCAAATCTAAATGAATATACAAATCTTGAACTAAAATGATTAAGAGGTTCAGATTCCTACCTCAGACCTTTAGATCTTCCTTGAATCAGCTTTGGACCGTCTCTCTG